>CAIGRT010031277.1:0-13475 GCA_903798405.1 Fraxinus platypoda
AAAGATTAGGTTAACATAATATTTAAACTTTTTCACATTTTGAAATGCAAAATTAATAATCAAACTATTCAAATTAGAATGCATGATAGAAATTTCAAAAGTAATTTACTAAATGATTACAAATAACTATAGGATAAAAAAAAAAACTCAACCTTTCACCCCATCAAATGTAATTTTAGATACAAGAAACGATCTAAAGTGGGCCTTAATTAATATTTTACACGTAAACAAATTCATATACCAATTTGTTTTAGAATCTAAAATATGAAGCGAAGTTTCAAGACCATAAGATTTTGCCACTTCAATTTGATGTATAGAACTAGTATAGAGTCACATAAATTCAACTAGAAATCAATAGATCAATGTACAATAGTTTTACTACCGACAGGACAATATGAGAACATTAATATGTAGACTAGTCCTTATTAGATTGTTGTCTAAGTGAACATATGGAACTCAAAATCTCAAACAATGACTTTGATATCAATATAACTCCACAGCAAGATTGCATAACTTGTAAGAGATGAAGTATAAATCCAAAGAAAGCAAGAACAATTAACACAGACCAGTGGTTTACATAAAAAAAATTACAGGATATTGATAGTTTAAAACAAAATGGAAAAAAAAATACACATGATTACTCAAAAAAGAGTCACGTTGAGATTTTTAAATGGATTGACCACCTCTTTTTCTTCCTGGACTTCTCCGGTGGCGGCTATAGTCTGGCTGAATTGGCGAGATAAACTCAAAAAATCAATGTGCCTCATTGCCTCTTCCTCTAAACCTTGGTACAAATAAAACGGATGAATTTTTGAGGCTTTTGGACAGGCCTTGGACAAAATTGTGGGCTGGATTTATTTTATGAGGCCCTTGCCTAGTTAGCCTGGGTCCAGGGCCGTGCCTGTCTCTAATTAGCAAGATAAAGTCCATTATTTCTTTTGGAAAATGTTATATAAGATGTAAGTGCCACAAAATAAATAAATAAATCTGTATGCTCTTCGTTGAAAGTGAAATTTGTTTCTACTTCTTAAATACACCGCCCCGATTCGATTCTCCAATTAGTCGTCAATACATCGCACATGTGAAAGGGGAATATATTTAATCAATAGTAACATTAAAAAAAAATTAACCTAAACAAGTGAGTTGAAATAAAAGATTATTAAAAAAAAAAGTGACTAGAAATCTTTGCATGACAATTATAAACCATGAAAGAAATCTTTGCATGGTCTGTCGTAGTATCAAAGGCTGGCCTCAATGGAAAGATTACAAAGAGAATGAAACTCCTTCAACCACCTTCTCCTTTTTATTTAATCACAACTAATTTCATATAATTTGCGTGTTCCTTGCCTGCTCTGATTATAATTTGAGAAGTAGAGACAGTCAAAGCATTAAAAATCTAATTCAATAAATTATTTATGACTGCCCGTGCGAGCACGGACCAACGGAAGGTGACAAGTGTAAAAATCTCATAGATCAAACCTATTTTCTCATTGAATGAAGGCTACGAAATCATTCAAATTAATTTTTCGATCGACAGTACTACGTTTTGCTTCAAAAATAGCTTATTAATTCGAAAAGCATATTTTAACTTTTCAAAAGTTCTACGAAATCTGGCCTTAAGATGTCAGCCATAAATCAATTTTATGGGCCTTACACGTTGCAGAACTAACCTTGGACGTGCATAGTTGCAAGATTTGGATTCAAGAATCTGAATTTAATTGATTAATAGTACAAATAAATAAAAATCAAGAAGTAGGGACCGTAATTGACGCTATAAATGGACAAATTTCTCCCATGATCAAACCCATTCCACCCTCTACACTAATTTTTGTCTGTTTTTCTTCTCCACGATGCTAATGGCGACTAGCCAAAAAATATCTGCTCTGCTGCTGGCCCTGTTCTTTATAGGTAAATTTGATCAATTCTTCAGTTTTTCGGAGAAATTAATGTCGTATTTTTTTATTTTTCTGTTTATGAACATTTTTTTGTAAAAAACAACTGAATTCGATCTCATATTCGCAGGAACCACGATTGTTTCAGCCACAGTTTTTACGCTCCAAAACAATTGCGGTTACACAATCTGGCCGGGGACACTATCCGCCAATGGAGCCGCCATTCTTGGCGACGGCGGCTTCGCATTGGCCCCCGGAGGAACCATCCAACTCCCCGGCCCGCCGGGTTGGTCAGGCCGTTTTTGGGCCCGAACAGGTTGCAACTTCGACGAAGCCGGGAACGGAAAATGCATCACAGGTGATTGTGGCGGTACATCAAAATGCAACGGCGGTGGCGAACCGCCTGTGTCCCTTGTCGAATTCACACTTGCAAATGACAACACGGGGAAAGACTTCTACGACGTCAGCCTCGTCGATGGCTACAATGTGGGCATCGGTGTCCGTCCCTCCGGCGGCTCCGGTGATTGCCAGTACGCCGGTTGCGTAGCCGACCTCAATGGAAGCTGTCCTAAAGAATTACAAGTGACAGACTCGGTCTCCGGTTTGGTGGTGGCGTGTAGAAGCGCGTGTGCCGCCTTTAACACTGCAGAGTTTTGCTGCACCGGCGAACACGCGACGCCGGCCACTTGCTCGCCGACACAGTACTCTCAGATGTTCAAGAATGCTTGCCCGACAGCTTATAGTTATGCGTACGATGATGCTTCAAGTACATGCACATGCTCGGGTTCGGATTATTTGATCACATTTTGTCCCACAATTTCCTAAATTACGGTTGATGCTTATTATTAAACATACAATTAATTACATCATAAACTTGATTATGTTGAGTTAATTTTAAATTTTGTGCATTATTATAAATAATTACGTTACAGATCTAAAGAAATCACGTAATTTTAAATTATAATAAATTTGTTTTCTGAAGAGGAGAGACATGAACGAGTAGATTATTGAAGTTTATTACCATGGTCGGTGTATAAGATTATTTAATTATTTTAATATAATGAAAAATTAGATGAAAATTATAGAAAAATGTTGGCCAAGTTTTGTACTGGTCTAGCGAGAGTCCAAAGCATGTAAACTTGTACTATGAGGCTTCTTTATGATCATTGTGCCTCAATTGTATGCGAATGATGACCCTTGCTTAGAATCGATATTCCAACTTTCTTATATTTATCGACTCAAAACACATTAAAAATTATATTAGTAACACATTCATTTCCTAAAGAATAATATGATATGCCTCAATGAAGATAATCTCCGCATGATGTGATATCTGATGTGAGGTGAAATAATAAGACCAAATAAACGTACAGATACAAAATTCGCTTGATTGATCTTATTATTTGATATTACATAACATAGAAAATTATCAGAGTGGGTACATACGATATGACTCTATTCTTAAACTTGTCGCTAAAAGAAAACTAAAATAGTTTTTTTTTTTTCAATCAACCAATATTACATTGTTGAATTAATATGACAAGAAACAGAGAGAGATGACAAAATGTTTCATTCTTTTATGGCTTTTGGCCTAAATACATTTGACTCAACAACACGTCCTTTTTTCCCTCTTGTTTTTTCCATTACATCGTTAATGTAAGTCTACATCTGGACTTTCATCTTTGAGAAAGCCAAATCCCAATTATCACTCCCACCCAACTTTCTTCAAATGATATTGGGATGGGAAAATGAAAATTCTACACTAGCGCACCTGCAATTTGTGCCAACTTTCCCTACAATTTTTGAAAGATACACTATAACGATTACAAACCATAAAAGAAAACACACTACAAGCTTTCTACAATTTACATAACCCCTTCGGGGATTGTTGCTCCGACTCCCTGCAGCTCTAAACGTCGTTACAACCATGACTCTAATTCGCCCCAGCCTGTGCAAAGTCCAGCACCCTCACTTTCATTGCTAAACAGGGTTTGGTCCAAGCAATCAAGCGATGCTCCACAGGCCAGGTTATATGATTGGCACGCGGAGTGGCATACCCGCAGTCTGTTGTCACCATCCTTGTCACACTTTTGTATAGATATCTGGTTTAAGTATCGGGCCAATAAAAGAGTTCAACGAATTCCTCAAGCCAAAATATGATATGCAACTGATGTAAAACGCACACGGTAATCAAAACTACACTTTACTGCTAGGTCAAAAATATTCTATGAAACGTAAACCAACAAGTCACGTGCCTACAGTTGCAATTTTCAAGGTCATCCATAAGCTCAAATGATTTTGCAATTTACCCTATAGTGAACTTCATTTATAAATTATAATGAAGTACCAGGGTTCTACTCCAACTCCATTTACAATTTCTCGGATTTATACAAAAGCCAGAACATACATATGTTTGTTTCTTTGGATATTAATGGAATGTGATAACAACTAAACGAAGGAGCGAGTAGACTCTGTCCACTCCTAAAGAGTATAAAGATAAATAAACTTACCCAACAGGCTAATCGCTTGGCAGCTCCATCACAGTCTCTACCTCTAATATAGTTTAGAAACTTCCGAGGACCTCCTGGAAATAACCTGTGGTAGTTGGGCATGACAACAACTTCTTCTAGCTGCTGCAATATACTCAATTCACTAGGTGCACAATGTTGCCCCAACACATCTTTCTCTAGGACATCTTTGCAGACTGAGAGATTGGGGAGAAGTGACGAGCTGTTTTGACATGTGTAGCCAGCATAATCCGAGCAACGGAACTCACATTCACCATTATCACAGACCCCACCATGAAGACTGCATTGTTCATCACAAACAGCTGTATATTGCGATAGGGATGTTATACGGAGAAAGCAAAGCTCAAATTCTATCCAAGTGCCTCTATTTTAATTGCACGTGTATGTCATGTTCTTAAAGTAATGGTGGACAGAGTTTAAAAGATCTCTGTCTTGTGTTATTAGATTAGTGAGAACAAAGGAGCAGGTCAACAACACTCCCCGAGGGGGAGGCATGGACACTTAGGCTTCTGATGAATTAAAATAGTCAACCTATTCTACACGATCTTTCACGTGTACTAAAATGTCGCTCATTAACTTCCTAGCGACTTGAATGATTTGCTATGGAGTGAGTGATTCTCTTGATACATGTGTACCAAAAATGACACTTGCTGGCCTCCCCATACTTTAATAGAATTAAGGTAAGCTTTGTTTTTAAACATTAAATCATTTCATCCAGGTCTTAGTATTCCTTTTCCTGGGTAAGAATATAATTCAAAGGGTGCCAAGAAAGTCTCGCTCATGTAAAAGGGAAATTAAATTGTGCTCTGAAAAGAAAATGTTCAACGTTAGAGTGGTTAAAATTTTCATTTTGATAATAACTGCGGCACGTTCAATTTTGACATTGCTGTCAAGCATTTATAGAAACTTTCATCTCCTATCCAAAACATTTCATCTCGACTTTTTACTTGGTCTAACAAAAGTTTCGACACTGCTTTTAAGTACATTTTAGCTCCCCCCATAAATTCTGAAAACCATTATACTTGGATAGGGGGAAACATTCTGTAGACATATTATTTGTGTACATGTTTTAATCCATATGCTTCATAGATAAAAGTAACTGACTTTTCTACAAAGTAAAAATCATGCAATATTCTACTAGCCCAGAATGAGGAAGCTATCAACAATTGGGTTCATTTTTGGAACTTTCACCAAATCAGGAGCCAATAAGAACGAGGAATCTTAATGAACGTCTTACCTGTTGAACAATCAATGCCAGTGTAACCATTTTCACATTCACAAACACCATCTGCAAGGCACTCACCATGCCCACGACAATTGTTAGGACAGGAACCTGAAAATTAAGCTCCATCAATGATATCAAGAAGTGTCCATTGAATGAATTAGGAATGCAAGTTATTCCAGAAAAAGGATAAAGGTTAAGGAACTTACGTTGATTACAATCATAACCCTCAAACCCTAAAAAGCAGTTACATTTTCCGTCAATACAATCACCATTAAAATAACATGAATTGGGACATTGACCAGATACAGGGACTGTATCCACATAGCAGAGTTCATGGTAAGCTGGGCAGGTCAGTTCACCTACAGTTTGGTAGAAACTTTTAATGAGTTCAGGAAATAAATGAGCTGAAAAGAATTTTGAGGCAGAGTAACCTATAGATATATATATGTGATCACCATCATAATAAAACCAATTACCGTTAAACCCGGGATATTGAACAGATCCACCAGATTCAGGGCATGCTTTCCAGATGCCATCCACAGCAACCTACAAAACATCATTAGTATATTAAGATATCAACATGCCTCATATTCCAAGAACTAAAAAATCCAATGGGAATATTCTCTAGTCTATATTCCATAAGGAGAATACAAAGACAAGACTGGAGCATAAACCTACTGGAGAAATATACAGTTTCTGCTCGATAATATCAGGAAATTATGTTTATCTAGTTTTCTGTTCCTTTCCTCCATCATTCATTTGGTAGGAAAAATCCTTCAAGAGAAATTAAAATACTATGGCAGTCTGAAAGTTCTTGAAGTTCACAGTTTCCCTTGTCAATATAATTAAATATCTAGCTCACTGTCGCAAAGTGGGTGTCATGGCTCTCTCAGCAGTTATTTATCCAAATATGTTTTGGTAAGTAAAATTTCATTAATCACAAACTTTTAAGCAAGAAGTATACTAGGTAACATCACATTATCTATTCTGAGTAGTTTTCGGCAAGTCCATTCAAAAATCTGTAGAAGTAGGGGATGGATTTCCTTCACCCAAATAATATTTTTTACAGCAAGACAACTATAATACTTCAAGATTCTAAATAGAATTCACAAATGCAATTCCCTCTTGCAAGATAAAGATGATCAGTTCACAATCAAAGTGTGGGGAGAGAGAGCAAAGAGTACGAGAAACCAGATTTTCGTTCTTCCACACCCTAGTTTATCCAAATGAGCTCCCATATGCACATTTATCTTCACACAAGACTATAAGCCCACAAGCATTAGAAACTAATGACTAAAGTTAGAGAAGCATTATAATTATATTCCAAATCATACCTCCAGCGTGTTGTTTACACACCTATGCTGATAACAACCATTTCCTTGGGTTGTAGATCCCCTTACAAACCCACTACGCACCAATGATGAGGCCATACACCTATATGTAATTATGTGAGAAGAATCATCAACATCAATTCTCAACTTAATAGTTCTGAGAAAGGTTCAAGAGAAATTCTCACCTTGAACTACTTCCTCGCATTTCACCCAACATCCTGTCAGGTGACCTAGCACTGTTAGTGTCAGTACAAGATCCATCAGAGTAGGCAACAAAATATGTGCAATAATCAGCCAATGACGACTGACCGCCTGCAACAAGAAAAATAAAAAAAAGTATTCACAGATACGACAATAGTAGATTGAAAATTCAAGCAAGCAAAACAAGAACATACCTGTGTTAGCCTGTGGAAAATAGCGTGCCCATTGTGGAAGCTCCCCACTATAATTCACAATAGGACAGTAACCTTCTGCCTCCCTGTTATATGTACATCCTGAAAACTGTGTTGTGTTGCAATGATACGGCCCCTTCCAATGATTGCAAGGGGAGGTGACAAACTCAGATCCTTGGTTCCGACCCCAGTCAAGACGATCTGACATACTGTAATTAGCACGGTACCATCCACTGTCCTCAAGTAAAGCAAGCGTCATTTTCGAAACTACTGATCTTGTATCCACCGAGCCCGTCATAATCTCATTCATTAAAAGCCTTTTCTCCCAGTGGGATCCTGTGGCACGTCATTAATTACATAATGATTAGAGATAATCAGCTGACATTAATGCTTGAATTTACGCTTTAAAAACACTATGATAAAGAATAAATATTTGCATTTAATGCTTTGTCAGACATTCCTTTCGTGTGTTACTGTGCGAAACTATCATGTAGTCGGATCAAACTCTGCTTACGTGATTAATGTCTATTAACAAAGTTCGCATAAGTTAATCGTATAAATGCAGTTCGAGTATAAATATTTCAATAGCAACATTAGAATCTATCGGCAATATTGAAGATTAAATGACAAATTGAACTATGTATATGATTTAAAAAGAAAACAAGGAAAAACCTGAAGTGCCGCGTCCACCACCATCTTCTAGCTCCAAACCAGTGAAATTCTGAGAGAATGCCTGCCAAAAAATTTGGACAAGTTTGTTGACTTCTCTACCTTGGCCGCTCAACTAAATCTCATTTGTTAAAAAAAAAAAAAAACACTAATAATATTCATGTTTCACAAACTGAAACGCAAAGAGAAGAATTGNGAAATTCTGAGAGAATGCCTGCCAAAAAATTTGGACAAGTTTGTTGACTTCTCTACCTTGGCCGCTCAACTAAATCTCATTTGTTAAAAAAAAAAAAAACACTAATAATATTCATGTTTCACAAACTGAAACGCAAAGAGAAGAATTGATAAAGTACCCCATAGTGATAGCGTGAGCGCATGATAACTCGAGGAAGCACCACTTTTATTACCATTCTTCCAAGCTTTTCATCCATCGTTTGTTCAGTGACCTATGAAGAAAAATGGCACGTTGATGCGTGTGTAAAGATTGTGGTGTAGAAGTTATGAATACATCTGTGCAAAATTTTGACAATTCATTTCAGGCCAAAAAAGAGTAATTGTGCTGTTTTTCTTTTTGCATCCCTCACATTTAAAGCATTCTCGGTTGTTTTGGACGGGCCAATTGGAAAACATATAACCTTCCTTGATAAGTAAATAGTACAATAAGTGCTTGTTTGGCTATGATTTAAGTGCTTATAAGTTGTGGGTCATGTACTCGTGTAGATACTAGATAATAAGTGGATTATCCTAAGAAATGTGAACATAAAAAATAAGTTTGACAAAACTTAAATTATGATATAAGCTAGTCAAACATGCTCTAAATATAAAGCAGAATAACTGGAAAGAGCATGATTAAAATTAAAAGGCCGAGCACACGTGAAGTTCCAAATGAATAGATGACACATGTTCTCTACGTTCTTTTCTAAAAACATTTTATGAGAAATAAAACAAGCAATTCCCTTACCACTGTTCACTACTTGTTAATGTTCATCTGTAGTGTCAGGTTTTACAATGCAAGTCTATGCTAGGGTTAGCTAGGGCTATGCATGACCTGGACAAGTGTGCACAGGAGCTATGACTCATGGTTCACCTGAGTTGCTCAGCCAATTTCCAGACTAAAATATTATATCACTAATCAGGTGGACTTGTTACACAATTTATCTTGCCTCATTAGTCAGGGCAGAAGGCACCTTCTCATTTTGGAGATCTTATATGATAGTATGTCTTTCCAGAAACCTATTATAGCAAAAGTTAGTCCTTGTTCGCTGCTTCAATATGTTATAAAACCTTGATCAAACACTCGTTCATGATACGAAGATTGGAGGGATGTATTTTGGTACACTCCTTTATCTTGATTTTTTTTCTGTCAAGGTAAGGGACTCTTGGAATCTCAAACAGGCATCTTGATATAGTGAGTGAGTAGGATCATGATTTACTAAAAATGTTAAGTCGGTTATCTATTTATTAAATGTACTTATGTCAGGCTACTACCAATTTTTGTGCAAATGATTTAGGTCAAGAATGTGTGAAATAAAACTTGCATTAAGAGTCATCTCTTAAACGAGTAAAATCAAGGTTCATATACAGAGGACTTCTATCTTTTTGTTATTTCATATTTGAGATTAAAAGAAAATAAAATCTCACTTAGGAACAGTATGTGTACAATGGATATTTGAATACTAGCACATAACAAACATTTTGAAGCAACTTCTTTGGACTTTGGCAGATAAAAGACAAGAATGAGAATAGTTGTAAACTTGAGTGCACACGAAATAGTATTTAATGATATCATATCCTTATTGTAATAGCACTTAACACAATGACGAGATTTACCCGTATACGCCTTCTTTTTCTATCATCCCGAAAATGAGCAAAGGCATGGGGATCAAATCCAAGCACATGCATAACCTACAAAAAGAAAAAACTTTGTTATGTCATTAAAAAGGTACTTCCCTCATTTTCTGTTGCTTCAGTTAACTAACCTCGTGTATTAGAGTAGCTGAAAGTAAAGTTTCAGCTTCAGCAGTCAAGTGACGTGGTGCAACATTTACATGTCCTGCACTCAAAAATATTGGTATTCAAGCTTTAATATTAGCAAGTAGAGGTACACCAAATATCATATCAAGTTTACTCATCCAAACAGTTCAAATAAAAATAAAACAAATACCAGCAATGGCACGACCCCATTGATCACGTTCACATGCCACTGCCCATGCTAGTGTGTTGCCAGTAGTTGGCCTCGTTGTCACCAAAAGAATTAAATCTGCATTAGCAACACCCTCTGAAAAATTGAGAAGATTGATTATTAGTAGCTCCTTTTTTGTAACCTCAACAGGTCAAACGTAGCTAATCAAGAAAATAACTTAGCATTGCGTAAACATCTTTTGGAACAAGTATACCTTCCACATATTCCCTTGGGAGTTGCACACCTCCGTCTTGTCCACATGCAGAATATCCACTTAATCGCAAGTTCCCCTTTACATGTTCAACAGCTAAGGCTCTCCTGAACCAGTCTGCTGTCTGCCCGAGAGCCTGCAATGAGTGGCCTTAGTATGTGAGTGCATTTCAAGAGACACCCTTGAGTGGAACAGAACTCCATCCTTGGCATCAAACAAGCCATCGCCCAAAGAGTCAAATACAAGCAATTCATTTTTAAATCACGACATAGGAACAAAAAATCATTTTCCCACATATCAATAGTCTGCAGGTTTAGCAAGAAACTCTTCGGAAGTAAAGGTATAACATCTTTTTAACTACATTTGTGTGCATTTCACATCCTACTCTTTCTATTAAGGTGATAATTTGCAGTGCCATACAACTAAATGATAATTAAGTAAGAGTAAAACCTTGCGAAGACGATGCTTTTTGTCCTCCCCAGCTATATCATCCAATGTACAATTATACCAGCAATCACCATAAACGGGAGGATCCCCATGTGGATTACAAGAAGGGTGACCAGAAAAAGAAGCACCTGTTGGTTCTCCCAGCTGGAAAAGAAAAAATAGAAACAAGTGAAAAAAATCAGACATTAATTCAAAAGAAATAACAGCAGTACAAGACAGAAACGACATTTATTGCATACACTTACCTTAACATTATCACCAACATTCCGACAGTCTCTATCTGATGAATGACCAACAGCATCATAGTTCAAATAAATTCTAATGGGTTGCTTAGCATCATGATGCCGCCTTGGCAATTCAGAAACTCCAAGCAACGCCCTTCCCCTGCGTTGATGGGACTTCGAACTACTAGACTCCTCGTAGACCTGCCTCGAAACAGAATACGCCCTGCGACCATGTCTATTTCTTTGTTCAATTATATGATCATGAATGCAAGAATGTGATATTATCTCATTCCCCTTTTCAGCTCTCTGTCTCTGCAATTGGAGTTCTTCGGTTGTCGCATAAGTCACTTCCAAAAACAATAATATCAATAAAACCTGAAAAATAAACACAATAAACACCTTCAGAAAAATCAAAACAAATTAAATACCAAGTATATGCTTAAAAAAGATTTGTAGAGTTATTGTGGATGTGGTTTGCAAGTAGAAAAAAATACAATATGAAATTTGGAAAATAAATAAATAAATAAATAAATTATACAGAGCAGTTTATACCAAATAATTCAAAGAAAGTTTGAAAGCCATAAGACAAAAAAAATCAAAGCCTACTGCTTCCAAAATCATCAGCACAGCATTTATATATATAATTGGACAAATTTTTTAGAAAAAAAAATAGATTTAACCTAGAAGGGGATGGGAGCGGGAGAAAGACGATTGCTGCCATAATGATGGTGTCAATTAAGCCAACAGTTGATTACAAGAATTAACAAAAATAAATAGAAAAGTAATTAACCCATCAATTTACAAGAAAGAAGAAGGGGGAAGAACCCAGAAAGGAAATATCGCCAAAAACACATAAAAATACAACCTTTACCTACCTCAAAAAATATCATCAGTTCACAAATCAAATAAACCAAAAAAGCCAAAAATATGCAAGCCTTTTTGCGGAATGGTGACAGTTCTAAAACCCATTCATTTTTTCCATAATTTCTTTTCGGCATTTCCTCAGCTACTAAACGTTCCTCAATAAAGTAAATTCTAACCTTTAATTAATGCAATAATTTTAGTTAGAAAGGCCGAAGAAAAGAAATGAATCTTACCTTGATAAATATGACAGCAAAATTAAGCTTAAATCTTGAGTGTAAAGAAACTTCAGCACATCGGTTACACCGAATCCTTAACTCCATGAAACGCTGGCGTTTAATGTTAACCACCTCGGTTCCATCAAATGGCCGGCAATTCTCCGATCGGCCCCCGCATGTGAAATAAATTCCACATTATAAATTATGCACAAAGCCCTTATAAATTCAAAATCTTTACCTCAGAAAAATATCACCAAGATTTCAGCTTTTTGAATAACACTTCCAAAAATGGCAGCTCAATATAGTGTTACAGGTTAGTATACTGCGGTCGGCTTCACTGAAAATTCTGACAAAAAAATTTTGTTTCAAGAGAGTTCAGAGTAAGAGAGCGACGAAAATTTGCTGATATTAGTAAAGTAAAAATGAAATGGTGGGGTGGGGTGGGGTGGCGTGGGTTAGATAGAAAATTTTCAATTAAAAAATTGGATTTTATAAATTGTTGAAAAATATAGATAGATCCATATCTGGACAAGAAATAGTATAAAATATACGTTCTTCTTTTTTTTTTAAAAAAGTTATCAGAATAAATAAATTCAAGGAATTGACAAATGGGTCCTAAATTTTGGTGGAATTACCAAAATACCTGACTCGGCTTACCTTAAAAAGTAATGATCCGAGTGTCTTTACACCGATTAATACCTTATATTGATGAATTTAATAAGCCCGATTTGGATTCATTAATAGGGGATTGAGTCTCATAATTGTAATTTTATGTTGACCATCAAAGATTTTAAAATCATAAATATTTAATGATTGTCAATGAGACGTGTAAGTGGTTCAATTTGAACGATTTTGACATATTATTTAATTAAATCGTTTAAATCAATTCAATAAAATTCAAAATCTAAACTAAATTAATAAAATAGTTCGAGATTTTCTCAAATCTAAACCTAAGGATTTAATTATAAACTGGAGTTTCAACTTATATTCTCACTTCTTACTTTAACGTTACTAGTTCATTTATTCAAAAGATATATCCCTTTTATCTTTACTAGGTTGCAATTTTATGTCAAATACATACAAAAGAAGCCAAAATTAACTTTATTTTGTAAGGATGGTGGAAGTCCCTCTCTATCTTGTACATGTAGAAATATTCGTTATATCATTTGTGTACATGCGCATAAACAACGGCAGGAAGGATGGGTGGTAAGTGTGATGTGGTGTTGGGTAAAGTTGGGTTGAGAAAGGTTGGATTGGGTTGGATGGAGAAGATGGAAGTTTTTTTTTTTTTTTTT
>CAIGRT010031352.1:0-25463 GCA_903798405.1 Fraxinus platypoda
TACAAATAATCTAAAACCTAACAATGTTGATTATGAGTAATCACATGGATATAATCAAAGAAACGAAGAGCATTTTATGTTCCACATTCTAGACGAAAGATCTAGGACAAGTGTATAACATATTGGGTATCAAAGTTACAAAAAACTAATGGGGTTTCTACTTGAGTCAATCACATTATATTGAGAATGTGATTAATAAGTTCAAACATTTGAATATAAAAGAATTTAATACCCTTCTTGATCAAATTTAAAACTTATAAAGAAAGATGGAAGAAAAATTGCTCAATTGCAGTATGCAAATGTTATAGGAAATTTTATGTATATAGTTTAATGCACAAGATCGGATATAACATTTACAATTAATAAACTCAATAGGTTTACTAGTAATTCGAGTAGGGAACATTGGAAGACCATTGGAAGAGTTATTGGCTATTTAAAGAAAACCAAGAACTTGGGTCTACAATATTCAAAATTCCAGCTATATTAGAAGGATTTACCAATACTAGTTGGATTTCTAGCACGGGTGAAAGTAAATCGACTTCGGGTTGGGTGTTTACTCTTGAAGTAGGTGTTGTTTCTTGGAAATCAAAGAAACAAACATGTATTACATACTCAACTATGAAATCTGAATTTGTAGCGTTATCAGATACCGAGAGAGAAGTTAAGTGGCTTAAGGATCTTCTTTCTGATACCTTTAGGACCGAAAGATACATCATCGATATCTATCATGTGTGATAGTCAAACCACATTAACAAAGACATACAATGAGGTATACAATAGAAAATTTAGACATATGAGTCTAAGATATACTACATAAGGAAATTAATCAAGTGTGGAATAATTTCTCTAAATTATGTTAAGTCAATTGAAAATATAACATATCCCTAACTAAACCTCTAAATAGAGATTTGGTAATATCTACTTCGAGAAGGATGAGGTTCAAACTCTTAAAACAAAAGATTCACCAATGATGATAACCCTACATGTCATTACTTAACAAGCAATTCACGTGTTCAAATGATAACGACAAGTCATTCGATATGTAAATAGTTTCAACATTATAAAAGTCGAGATAACCTTATCGTAATAATATAATATTGGTTGTTACTTGAATGAGGATTGAGCTTTAAGCTCTTAATGAAATTCAGTACCAAAGTATAAGTATCTCTAAAAGTAATAAATATATTGGAAGAATTTCACCTAGATGAATTTCAAGGTGGTGCCACCTCAATAGAGAGTTGGGGTTTCTCTCTTAAAAGTTCGTTGAATAGGATAAACGTAATGCCATATTAACGTTAAGCGAGGGTCAGGAACTTGAGAACACGTGATACTTGTGTGTGTGTTCTTATAGGTATTGTCACAAGGAATAATTGGTTCAAAACTTTTTTGCTACATTTAATTTCGACTTTACTTTATTTGAATTACATTATGGTTAAATTTAAATCGAAAGATATCTAATCCTTATACATAAATATTGTATATTTTGAATATGAGATTTTATTGAATATTGAATAAGTGGAGGATTGTTGAAATTGTTGTTCAAAAATCAACAAAAAGTGTGTAGAACAAAAAGTGAAATTGAGGGCCAGAACTTTGGCATATGTGACCACATAAGCTATGAAGGCATGCAGTCGCATGTTGGCATGCATGATGCAGGACTTGTACGTCCTACCATTGAACAACCTATGCGGTCGTATAGGTTTTTTCTATGCGGCGGCATAGAGTTAAAAATTAGCCATTAACTTGTTTTTCAAACTGAAATCTGATGTTTTTTTAGATGAAAAATTGTCATTCTTCATCATATTTTGACACAATTTCGTATAGTATTGATTGAGGTCTATAAATAAGTGATTAATGATCAATATGATCAATACAAATATACAAACTACTTGAGATTAAATTCCATTCCACAAGAAAGATCAAAACTTCTTTCCTTTCATAATTAAATTTTGTTTTGTGTTCTTGAAATTTTGGTAGAAAACACTAAGTGTTTATGTATTTTTCTATTATAAGACTTGGAGTGTGTTTGGTAGGGATTTTTGGGGGAAGAATTGATTTTTGAATAGTGATATGATGGGAAATGTGTGGTTGAAAAAGAACAAAAAAGTATTGAAGTGATGGAAAATATTATTTTATTGAAGAATGTGTGGTTGAAAATGAGAATTGATTTACTGTAGAAAATGAAAATCTTTACCAAACAGGCTCTTGATTAATCATTCAAATCATTTGTATAAATATCGTTTGAGAACAATGATATTCATGTTTAAGCCTTCATTTTATTTCGATGTTCTTTTTTTTTTTTTTCTTCTTAATTTCTTTTTAATACCCTTTGTGTGGAATCTTTCTACAACAATCCCAACATGGATAAGCTTTGTTCTCACATCTAGGAAGCTCTGACCTTAATTCCAGGAGCACATACTAACAAACCAGTCGCTAAAAAAGAGTGTAAAAATCTGATGCTCTCGCTAAATTAATGAAGTGGTCCATTGAACCCAGCCACTTAGAAATCAACCTTAATCAAGAACTTAATAAAGGGGCAAACTTTGGCGAATTTCGTTGCTAAATTCTCACACCATCCAAAGACCGAATCTCCTAGCGAACTCGACTAGAAATAACAACGGGATGGTTTTGTGGCTTTTAAGTTTTTTTTTCATTTTTTTTTTTTCCTTCTGAAAATAAAAAGTTTATAAATATTTCCAACAGTGTAGCCTAGGTGGTCCATTTTGTTTCGTCACGTAATGTGTTGTCTCACATTTTCTGAACATGTCAAGTTTATGGATGACTTTCAAAGTGATGCGTTAAGCAAGCGAAGTCGGTACACAGCTATGCCAAACAGAACTTTATTGGTGTTGACGAGAGAGGCAGAAGGTAGGTATTAAATGAAACAAGAACACGTTGTTCTATTATCTTTGATGTCTATAGATACACGTCAACACAGTTTAATTATTTGTGGTCACATAGGAATAAAATGTCATTTAATGTCACATTAGCTTCAATTATAATCTCAGTGGAGCTAAGGGTTCGTTTGGCATGACTTTTGAAAAGTTAAAAGAAGTTTTTGAAACCCAAAAGTTGGACAAATTTTCTGAAAGTTCTTTTGATAATTAGAAGAACTTTTAAAGAAAGCTGGTTCAATGTGGCTTTCTCTAAAAACACTTGTGAAATATAAAGTGTTTTTAAAAATTAGTTTTCAAACAAAAATTAAAGTAGTTTCATCCAAAAGTTCTCCTACAAGAAGCAAAAGTCATGTCAAACGGGCCATAAATAGCATTACTCACATATTTAGCCCCTGTTTGACATCCATTTTATCAAAACTCTTTTTTCTCACACTCATTTTTAATCGCATATTTACACAATAAAATATTTTGTGCGTAGATGCAAAATCTTTTCCATCTTTTTAACTATATATTCTCCAAAAAAAAAAATCATTATTCTAAAAGTCATTTTCCCCCAAAAAAAAAAATCATTAAATGGACTTCATAGCATTATTCTAAATATGCTAATGTGAGTTTGTACTTTCAACCTTGACGGAAACGTTCCAACCTCTGTGTTTTTTTTTTTTTCCGATGTTGAAAATTGTGACCATGAAAATCATACATGGGGACAAGCTGAATGTCAAGATTTTGATAAATTTTAATTAATAAATTGGACCCAAAAGATTTTTAATTCATTTTTTTGGCTGAACTAAAAAGGGTAAAAAGTAATTTTAGGTCTGATTGGTTGAATGGATCCATCTTTGATGTTTCTGTCTTTTTTATTTTTCTTCTTCACTTTGATGGTATTATGTACTAAATTCACACAGTAAATTATTGACATTTGAATGAAATTATTGTTTCGGAGAAGGGTGGGGGTTATCAGTCGCTCTCAATGACTCAATTCATTGAATATGGTATCAACTTGAAATAATAATAATAATAATAATAATAATAATAATAATAAAATTATCGACGTGGATTTTTTATTTTAATCCAATTAAAATTGAAAATATAGTTGTTATTGGATCTCACTCGTTTAATAAAAGTCAACAATAACGACTAATTTTTCAATTTTAATCACTACCAAAATCATCAACTTGAAAATGACTTGAAAATTTGCAAAACAAGGTTTGGTGAGTTCAAGTATCCTGAACTCCAGAAGAACTGGTTTTACATTCTATTTAATTTAAGTATTTAGCCATATAGTATTATTTTTTTAACACGCCAGGATAATGCCATATATTTTGACTATCTGAATGTATTTAAGTTTTCACCAAATGCATATTATAAAGGTGTGCATTAAATCTGGTTTAAAATATCTATGTATATTCAATTAAGACTTGTAGACTTCTTAAAAGTCATTAAAAATCATGGGGGTATTAAACGATATTAAATAGGGATGACAAAAAAATTCGCTAAATCCAATACCTGCGAGTCCCGTCTCTAATGGGGGCGGGGATTACTTGCCAACCGGGTAAACGGGACAAAGATCATTGCCCCTAAGTGGGTATGAGAAATATAGTCCACGCTACCCGCCCATTTAAAGTTAATTTCAAATTTAAATTTTTTATATAAAAAAATTATCATTATTTTTAAAGAGAACGGGAGTTGTTTTTAACAAATTGAAAAAAATTTAATAATATTTACTAACTAAAGACATAAAATAAATAAATAAATAAACGGAGCGATATTCCCTTATCCTTCCATGTCCCGCTTTAACTGAGTATGTAGATGAGGCAAGATGAAAAAAATACCTGATGGGACGGGGGTTGGGGATGATCGACACGTCCCATAACCGCTTCATTGACATTCCTAATATTAAATCATGACTTTTTATAAGTCTTAAAAATACACGAATTATTCAAATTATCAACGACTTCTATAATATTTTTCACATACAAACTTTTAAATACAAATACAATTTCTCTTAAAAGTCTCTATTTCAACTTTGAAACTTTTACCCAGAAATTTTTTTAAAAAAATGTCTTTCCATTTGTAATAACTTTCTATTTTTTCAACATTTCTCTTTCATCTTTCATTCTTCCATTCTTCAAACCATATATAGCCATTATACAAAAATCAGTATTTTTCTCTCTTGAACCTGCTATTATTTTCATTCTCTCTTAATATTCTCACTCCTTTTTCTCTTTCTTCTTTCACATTAGTTTCTCCTTTTTTTCTATGAAAAATACCAATTTGTAAGCAAAAATTCTTATAAAAATTTTCGTATTCAAATGTTTAATCTTTTTGTAGTTTGGTTTATTTTTCTGATTTAGGTGACGTATACTTTTTCGCATTCTTTTGTAAAATAATTTTATTATTGTGTGTTGTGGATCATTTGGTCATGAAGTAGTGGTTTAGAAAGTTATATGCAATTTTTTATTTTTTTTTTAAATGAGAACTTGTAAAATAAAAGTAAGTTTATGAATGCTTTCATTGATTTCGTAAAAGTCAATAAAAGTTCATTGAACTTTACAAAAAGTCTTTGAAATCCTTCAAAAGTCAAAATTAAATTTAACCTCTTAATTTTCCGTGAGGGAGCTTTTTGAGGAAGTTCAAAATTCGAGTTTATGGTTATCTAAAACAACTTTATTTTTGGACGATAAGCAAATTTATATTAGCGAAAAGAATTTTATATGTAGAGATTAAGAAAAATCGCTGGCTAAGAAAATAACTGCTTATGCAAATAAATTGTACAATTTTTTGTGTTCACTTTTCTTGTTCAATAACTAGTACGGTTAATTTTTTAATAATCAATATGAGACGGGGAAAATTAAATTTGTATTTCGGCTTATTAAATAAATTTTTTTAAGAAATATCAAATTATTAATAAAATTTCAATACTGGTTTATAGCAAGCTTGTCGAAAAGGAAAAGAAGCGTTTCTAAAGCTATTAGAATGAGCATCTAAAGGCATGAAAGACTACACCAAGAAATACGAGATTTCTATAAATTGACCAAAGATCTTGGATTTCCTAAAAATATTATTCTTGCACTATTCCATGTTTTCCATTTCAATCCCAAATATTATTTTTTGCCCCGATATTAGTAGGTCCGTTAATTCTTTTAGTTCAAAGTATTATTATTACAAGTCGAGATCGTACAGTGCGAGACATTATTGTTTTAAGGAAAAATAGTCAAACTCTTGTCTCGATCATACTAATTTTTCTACTTTATTTTTTCCTAAGTAAATCGAAACTCTGTCCAATTTTTCACTGATCAAAAGATTCTTTTGAATACATATTATGCACGATAAATTCGTTATTACATTTTCTTAACAACGTCTATGTTCCAAGCTTTTTTTTTGCTTAGTAATTGGAGATTCGAGAGACATTGACAAAGAAAACGTGAAAAGTAATAATCGGAAAAGGAAAGAGGTGAGGACGTAGAGAGGCAGAATAAGAGAAAAGAGCAAGGAAGAAGATGATTTTACTATTTTTAAGACCTAAACCATTGAATGATGATAGCAATTTGAAGTCTCATTATTCTTATTCAACCAAATTGCTATTCATAGATAAAAGTCCAACGTAGAATACCACTTTTTGGCAGTGCAGTAGAATACTCCCACAGTAAGCATGTAACTCAGCTTTTATTAATCATTAACTATGGTCACGTAAAGCCATACGTACAACAATAATCCAATTTCCCCAAAAAACTTACTTTTCACTTGAGAGAAAAAGGTTTCTTGCATCAGTTGTTTCTTTTCATATACTCAACTCTCTCTCTATCTCTCTCTCTTTCTCTCTGTCTCTAGAATGACAGAGATAAAGAATTCTTTAAGACCCTTCATTTCAGGCGGATAAACCGGTGTACCTTCACAGATCCAAGAGTACAAAAAGCTTGGTAATTTTCTGTTCTTAACCATTTTTAATGAGTCATTCTCTCTTCAACCATTACTGAATTTGTACACACCCCATCTTTACATTTTACTGGTTTACTGTTTAACTGGCGTGTTCTTGTTAATTGACGTTCTCAAATAAATAAGCCCTTTTAAAATTGGTTTTTAGAGCATGTCTTAAGTGTGTGTATTTGTGTGTGTTGTATATGTGGTTATATTTCCTTCTTAGCTTGTCAATATTCCTATCACTTACTGGACATTTTGCTGTTTTTCAGCATTTTTTACTATCTACCATGGCTGATCTGTACATTTCTTGAAAGTTTGTTTATATTACTTAAGTGCAATATGGTCTTTGAAGCAATTTTCAGCTGAATTTTGCTATGAATCTCGTTAATTCCTCTCACATTTGTTCTGATTTTTATTTATTTTTTAGTGTGGAATTTTTCTGTCAAGAATAGATGGTACCTTTCTTTTGTATATGGTCCCATTTCCTAATCCTTCTTTTGTTTATATTCTCAGGCTCTATTATTTAGCATAATGTGTAGAACTGTAGAATTATTCTTTCCTATCTGCTACTTCAATAGTGGGTCATCTCATTATCTGTTCCTTCACAATATTTTTAATTATTTGGAGATTTCTATTCTGAAATATAGAGGAAATTTTTCTTTTTCAATCTTTGCCACTAGAAAAGGTTAGGTAAATGGATGAGGGAGGCGATTTTCAACGATGGGATGAATTAATACCAGATGCACTTGGCTTAATATTCAAGAATCTGTCACTTTTTGAGGTACTTACTGTAGTACCAAGGGTTTGCAAGTCATGGGGAAGAGCAGTAAGGGGGCCTTATTGTTGGCAAGAGATAGACATTGAGGAATGGAGTCGAAACTCCAAGCCTGAAATTGTAGACCGAATGGTTCGATTGCTTATTGCGAGAAGTGGTGGCTCCCTCAAGAAACTCTGTGTATCCGGTCTCTCTAGTGACCAGACCATTTTGTTCATTGCAAACCAGTAAGTATTATGCAGACTCGTTTTATGAAGTACGATATCAAGTTTGACTGTTTGAGGTTAATCTGATGTTTTTTAACTCGACTGAAATTGTGTTTAATTGATTGACGTTATCTTATCATCGGTGTGATTTACACATTTTGGATTATATTCATTTTCTTCTGTTTTGGTTGCAAGTGCGAAATCTCTCAGGACTCTGCGACTGCCAAGAAGTGAAATAAATGATTCAATTGTGGAAAAGGCTGCTGGGATGCTTTCGACTATTACATGTTTAGATTTGAGCTACTGCATTAACATAGGAGCCGAAGCCCTTGAAGCCTTAGGGAAGCACTGTAAATTTCTCACCAGTTTGCGCCGCATAATGCACCCTCTAGAAGTGATCAACAAACTTTCCCAAGACGATGAAGCCCTCGCGATTGCTGCTACAATGCCTAGTCTCAAGCATCTCGAGATTGCCTACTTGCTTGTTAGCACAGAAAGTGTAATTGAGATTCTTAAAAACTGCGAACAACTCGAATTAATTGATCTACGGGGTTGTTGGAATGTCAATCTAGACGAGAAGTTTGTGAAAAAGTTCACAAAATTGAAGGTGATTGGACCCTTGGTTGTTGATTGTTATGACATGAATGGTTGGGAGAACTGCTCGGATTATTCGGCCTCGTCTGGTTACCTAGCCTGGGACTTTGTGGCTGGCGATATAGACGATGATTATGCCGAGATGTTGGATGATCTTTGGGAAGGCGAACATCCTTTGGAGGACATTGAAATGTGGTTCTACGATGATGTTAATGCTGTTGATGCTGGATATGATTGGCCTCAGTCTCCTTAATATTAATACCAATCTAGTTTTAGCTGGCTGAGAGGATATCTTTTGCTGTCTGTTGGGCTTGTGCTTATTATATATATTACCAACAAGTTTACAATTTGGCTCTGTATCTTGCTAATGCACTCTCTAATGGGTAATTACCGTGATTAATTGAATAAGAAATACTTGTTTCTTTCTATTTCCAACTATTTTACACATTTTATTTTGGATTTTTGCATTTGTTTGAGTAAGACAGGATGCTTGATGTATGCCATAAAAAAATTTAAGGAACCAGAAGATATAAATGAACGAGAGGATCACATTTGTGATGGGAATGAGATGGAAACAAGTCTTTGACATTCTATTGCTTTCTAAAGACAATTGAATCAATTTTAAACGATTGTTTACGGCGGTTTTTACTCTCCATACTATTTCGCCCCTTAATAACAAGGAAAAAGCCTTAAGTACAGAAATTTTTTGACCGAATTCCTACCGATGCTATTGTGGGAATATCTAATTCGTCCATTTTTTCTTCTTTTTTTCCATCATGTATTCTGTAAAAAAATTATGTACTTATAGTATGATTGTAATAACAAACAAAAAGCATGTCAACAAGCAGTACCGGACAAAATAGTACAATTGACGAGATTTTAATTTTCATTCGGTGCTATCCACTACTCTTGAATCCGCCTTACCAAACAAGCTACAAGTGTGAAAGATCGAAACAATGAACTGACCTTTGAAGGTTTTCCAAAAGTCAATTTTCGTGGAGATCAGTCCCACTACAACTTGCTTGATAGTTTATGGTTTCAATGTTTGGTAAATGTAAAAATGATATTTAACCATCTCTAAGTTCATGGAACAAAGATTGCATCCATAACTATAATGATGAATCAACTGTTGGGAGTTTGAACACAATCAGTCCAATTCTCAACAACTTACGACCTGGAAGTCGAGCATTCAGTCCGATATTTGGCCTCATCTTCAACCACCATCGGTAAATGCCATGTTCCAAGCGGAGAACCACTCGTCTTTCCACCTAAAAATGTAAATTTCATTTGACTACGAGGGGAAAGGGAGTCGTTTGATTTATACGCATATAAAATGATTACAGCAGCTACAGCTCAATTACGAGAGATCAATTAATATAAAAATAAGTATTCTAAAATGACATTACCTTCTTTGGTAGCTTCTTCACATCTTTTCTGATACTTCAGGGACAGTTCTGGACCTAATTCTTTCATTAACTGATCGTACTTTTCTTCTGCCTCAGTTATAAATTTTGCCTTGGTACAAGAAAAAAAGGTTCAAGACAATGACAAGGTAACAAAGTTTTGCTTATCAAGTAAGTAAATGCAAATAAATATCAATATTACATTTTTCTACAGTCTCAAAGTACATACATTATCTAAAATGATCAATTTAGTTTAGGATCCAATTATTGTAGCATCAGTTAAAGATGATTATTATGATATCCCTCGTGTGCATTCCATATTTATATTTTTTCTTGTATGTTTGATCAAGAATATATAAGTACGCTATATATTAAAGGCATGGTCTCAAGCCCAACTTCATCGATTATTCAACTGCATCAATTTTCAAACACGAATAGAAGCAATCGAGTCCAAGTCCAGCTTAGGGACATGTACAAACATCACAAAAAAACACACAGACATGCAGAGAGAGAATCCGATATAGTATTAGCAAATAACTGAGTTTTTAGTGCTTTCCTAAATATGCAGCCAGCACAAACAAATAAATTAGCTGCTCAATTAAAATTATTAATGGAAGAAAATTCTCCAGTTACAAGTAACTTGAGAAACTTTGAGAAAATTGTCTTAATCTCGTGCAGGGACACGCTGTTTCACTTTTTGGATCAAAGAAACAAGCACCACAACAAAAAGAAGAGTAACAGATTAGTAGTTGTTCTATCAAATGATTGCTTTATATATATATATATATATAGCGACAGTCTTTAGTAAAATTCCAAAAGGGCAAAGTTAAATGGAGGATTTCTAGAAGTTGCTAGTTTGAAATTTAGCATCATGAGGAAAATGCATACCCATTATTCGTCTTTAATAGCATCAAATGCCTTTGGAAGATCTGAAATTGATTTTTATCACAACTGTGATAGTTCCATTCATAAAACCCTTTTTGCATTTAGCAAAATTAATTTAATACTGACCAGCATGGCCGGTGCTGCAGAAGCTCCATAGTATCTGACAAACATGCGCAGAATGTTGAAATTATTGTTCAAAATGTCATCCTACGAGGAATAAAATATTTTTTTAGCTTCAAGCAACTACAAAATGCATGTCGCAAGACAAGTATTGAAAGGAATAAAAGATCAAAGAAAGACATACCTCGTAATCAAATCTGCAGCATTTTCTTGTGATGCATCAATGAAAATCAACCAAATTATGCTCTCACATGCATTATGAAAGTATAGAACTTTTTGCACTTAGTTGTACAATATAAACATCTACAGTGTAATAGCCCCAAGTAGAAACCACAAAAGAGATGCCACCACCAGGAAGAAGAATCACTTACAGGTCATCTGATACTTCCACGAGCAACTCTGAACGTGATAGAAATTCCATATGCAATTCATTTACCTTCAAACAGCCAAAAGAGAATAATTCGTGAACTATATCACTTCCTATATTTAGAAATATAATATTTACAAGGCTGTTTCCATACCATTTTTCAAATCTCTTTCAGCATTACCATACAGAAGCCTAACCGTACAGAAATTTCAGAAGAAATATTTTCGATGCCAACATCAAACTAAGTCTTGTACAAATTTAGGTTCATTATCACTCAATTCAGCTGCAGTCTATCACTACACGGCATGGACTGAATGATTTTGCTGTAATAATATCCTTTACAATCACAACAAGAGATGGTAATTTTAGTCTACCTCTAATGTGTTATATATGCTCATTTCTTATCTTACCATTTTAGTGTAGCCACATGGCCATCTCAACATCTTCATTTCTTATTCATCTTATGGAGATTGTCCTTTTGATGGTACGGCATTTAGTCATAGAACAAACTAGCTCTAGTTTGTTATAAAAAACTTGTTTTTAACCTTATAATAATGTTCCTATCATGTGGAATTCCTAAAACACTTCTCCATTTCATCCAGCCGCTTGGATCCTGTACAATGTGTCCTATTCAAGTCCTCATTCCTAGTTAATAATTGAACCACCTAAAACAATCGGTCTTAGGGACAACGTGATCCATAGCAATTCCATTATCATTCTTGTTCCTACTATTACGAAAATGACAGAGAATTACTTTGTCTTAGTTCTTCTCAACGAAGAATGATACGTTATTAAGCTTAATAAACTTCCTACCTTCTCTCAAAACTATAATTGGATTTGAGGCACAAGCATAAACTTATGTCAAATAAACAAACATATAAGGTAATTGCAGAAAAGTTACATCCTATTTTTAAGGATATTAATTTGAACTGAAATTTTTTTTTTTTTTTTTTGGATTAGTCTTCTCTTTGTTGTATTTCCTTTTATTTTATCTGTAGCCTATTATTTAGGATTATAGTTTCTTTTTATTATCTATAAATAGATTACAAGTCTTTGTATCATTCGAAAAATACAGGTTTTTTTTCCTCACAAGTTAACATGGTATCAGAGCTCTTGTGATCCATAAAATATTTTATGTTGATGATATAATTATAACTGGTGACGATGAAATTGCAGATCTTAAAAGGATTCTATCTAGGGAAATTGAAACTAAAGACCTAGGAGTTTAAAATACTTTCTTTGTATGGAAGAAGCTCTATCAGCCAACATAATTGTAATGTCCCAAAGAAAATACAATTTGTGGAAGTTGATCACAAACCAAGTGAAGTTCCAGTGTACGTTTGTAAACTTTAGAAGTGCGTATGTGCATACGCAAAAGATTCATGATTTGCATCGAGTTTTCATGCTAAAACAATGTTAAGCCACAACTGCCTCTGGATCTAACATGAGGGACTCTTTATATATTTGATGGGCTATTTTTTTTTTTTTTCAAGAATTCAAGGCCAAGATTCTTGATATACAGTTTTTCGTTTACTGAAATCATAATACATGTTTACTTGGATAAAATAACCAGACGCACAACGAATTACTGGACAAAATTAGCAATAATGGCCACAAATAAAATGACCACACGGGATTCCCTCAAGTCATGCCCAAGTGAGGATAAAATATGCACTTGGAAGCTGCAATTGATGGCCAGTCATTTCTTCAACAATAAGTATTGATCCGAATAATAAAATTGGCTGCTCTAAAGATGGAGAAACGGTGGACAAGGAAAGGTACCAAAAGTTAGTTAGAAAGTTGATTTACTTATCTCATACACATCGTGACATCGCTCTCTCAGTAAGTATAATGAGTCAATACATGCACTCTCCAAAAGTAGAACACTTGCAAGCAGTTTACACTTTACAAGATTCTGAAATAATTGAAACTTACTCCTGGGCATGGTTTGTTGTTTAAGAAAAGTGAGAAACTCTGTGTTCAGGCTTTTACATATGCTGATTGGGTTGGTTCAGTTAGTGACATAAGGTCTACTTCAGGTTATTGCACATTTACCAATAGTAATCTGGTGACTTGGTGCAGTAAAAACAAAGTGTAGTGGTAGAAGTAGTGTAGAGGTTGAGTTTAGAGCAATTGCACTTGGAATGTGTGAACCATTGTGTCTCAAAAAACTTCTTGAGAATTTGAAGTCAGTTTGCAGTTCCCATGAGGTCATATACAAACAATAAAGCAGCAATTTGCATAGCTCACAATCCAGTGCAACATTATAGGACAAAAACATGGAAATTGATAGACACTTTATTTTTATTTTTTTTAAAAAAAAATGCTTAAACTTGGCGTGATTTGTACGCCATTTATTTTAACAAAGGAGCAACTTGTAGATTACCAAGGGTTTATCGAAGGCGATGTTTGAGCCATTTTTTCCAAGCCTGGTTTGTTTGATATCTACTAACTAGCTAGAGGGGAGTGTTGAAAAGTTGCATTTTAAGGATATTAAAGTAAACTGAGCTTGATTTATTTGGATTACTCTTCCTAACCTCAAGACTCTTTGTTTTAATTCTTTTATTGTAACTGTAGCCTATTATTTAGGATTATACTTTCTGTTTATTATCTATAAATAGATTAGGAATCTTTGTATCATTTGAGAAATACACATATTTTTGGCCTCAAGTTTCCAATTATCGTAGTCAAAAGTGCTAAAGAAATATATATGGCATCATTTACTTCTCTAATTTCATTGTACTAGTAAGAGTTGAACGTATGTTGCACGTTATTCTGAAATATTTTATAAGTACCGTGAAAGTAATATTAGACCCTTCGTTTACCCTTTTAAATGAGAGAAATGCAAGTTCATGAAAATAAATGTTTATTATTATACATGCACGTAAATAATGAAATACATACTTGAAGGTGAGTATTAAAATTACAACTAAATGCATAAATGAAGATGAATGACAAATACGATCCATGAATTAACGTGAATGTTAATTAATTTAAAATTAACGCCAAGGAATATATAAGTGATGATGAATGTTAAATCATTTATACTAAATGAATATAATTTAATTTTCAATTAAGTGAAACTGGATGCTAATTAGCACAAACGGAAGTGAATAATGAGTTGCGTTCTTTAATGTGAAATTCTAATTAATATTAATTAAATGAATGTGAATGTTAATTAATTGAGAATTAATAACAGAGACATAGACGTGAATGTGAAATTCTAATTAATATTAGTTAAATGAATGTGGATTTTAATTAGTTGAGAATTAATAATAGGGAATACATGCATAAACAAGGATTTTGTAGTATTTATTACAATTTGTAAATTAAATACATATTGAAAAACGAAAAGTAAGATACAAAATATAGAGAATATGCATGAAAAAGGATTTTGTAGTATTTATTGCAGTTTGTAAATTAAATACATATTGAAAAATAAAAAGTAAGGTATTATTGAAATAATTGAATTGTATAGGACTATAATCGTCCCAAAAATGATTCTCCCTTGATGTGATATTTAATATATAATAATAGTAGATAAGCAAATATGTGACATTTGAAAGTGCTCTATAGAAAAATACCTTTTCGCCTCTCATGTGATACAATAGAAGGTTAAGCACGCGATAGTCAAAGGATTTCAGATGAATAGCCCTTATTGCGTCCTCAATCGATATCTGTGTAAGAATATCTTAAATCAAAACCAGCCATGAAAAACATTGGCCTTCCCTTCATAAAGGTGTCTTCTTAAATACTGTGTTGGCAGGTATTACAGAGATATTGGAGGGCTATTCTGAGGTAATCCCTTTACAATTTTTCAAGTAACATTTCATCATCTCCATGTCTTTTCTTCATTTTATGAATTAACTATCTCTTTTCTGAAAGAAACACGCCAACTTGGACAACAAGTAGCCGTGATAAGTTATTATTTCTTGGCAAAAAGTGGCAAAGGAAATAAAGGTAAACCTCATTGTCACTCATCAGTGCACAACATAGCTTTCTTTCTAGAGCCCAGTATTCCTCTCCACTCGTAAGTTCTTCTTTAATCCTGAATGCATTAAGGGGTGAATCAAACAAAGAAATTTAAGCAACTCAATGCCTAAGTTTTCAGTTAAGAGAAAGAGGGAAAAGAAAAAAATAGAAGTGGAAGTAGAACGGAAAGAAGCATGATGCTGAACCTTTCTGTCAGAAGCCCTTGATGCTCAAGTACGATTACAAGAGGTCTGAAGGGATCATGTCTTAACATTCTCGCAGATGTAGAACTCAAGCTTCGTTCATCTACCTGCACTTTAGTCAAAATGAATGGGAGAATCAAATGCTGATTTGAACATTAGTTTCATACGGAGTTTTTAATTTCCATTAAGTTCTCACATCATAATCTTTATCCAAAAGAGTAGCTCCACCAGTAGGCAGCTGCAGTAGCTTCTCATTTAAACCATCCAACTGTATCACCAAAATCATATGACAATCAATCAGGACACAAGAATAAGTACAACCTTGTAGCTAAAGCTCCATCTTTTTTGATATCTGACACAGAATGATGCATTTTCAGGAAAATAAAGCCAATTATTCTTTTATCCATTGAGTAAATTTAATTTCTCCCAAGGTCAAAAAAGAAAAAGAAAAGATGGTGGACAATAGTAAAACAGCATCCGTTTCTCCACCAGCTTGAATTATTCAGTTTCTCCAGGATCATGACACAAAGATTTACAACCACCGTACCAGCTTCGCCTAATATACTCGCAAAATGCTCAATTTTTTTCATCCACCAATAGGAGTTCGAAATCGTTAAGACACTCACCTGATAAATATAACTTTCAGTAAATGAAAGCATAGGTAAATATCTGAAAATTGAATGTGGCTGGTATGCGTCCAATTTGTGGAACATAAAATATGACCTGCACTGTTATTCTGAAATGATTATACAAGATTGTTTCTGATAAAACCATTATATAAAAGTTCAGCAACCAGAACAAGATTTACTAATTATACAACAAAGAGTACATTTGTCACAAAAGGTCCTAAAATGGCGCGCGAGAGAGAGAGAGAGATTAAATTGAGGAAGGTTAATAATAATCACAATCATGACAATGCTTTGTGCACATTCTTGACAATATTTCCAGTCAAAGAAACCAACAGGGAAAGATATATCATTTTTGCGGAGAAAGTGTAAGCTGTCAGCTTCACAATTTAATTGAACTTGACGGTTTAAAACTTGGCAAAAACTTAAATATCATGTCATATTGCTGATGGTTGTAAATAATACTTCACTCCTCGAAAGTAACAAAATCTAGCAAGAACGAAGTTTATGTTAGTGATCTTCTCCAGGTTATGCTCATAATTTGCCTTCTATATTTCCTTTCTGTTAAACTAGAAGCAGAAAAATAAAAAAAATAATTGTCACTCGTGAATAAAAAAGAGACCAAGTAGTAAGCATCCATTCATGAAAGAGGGTATATTGTGGTATTTGAGTGCCCAATCCATCCCTAACAAGATGATCACCACCAACCATAAAAGAAGGGGCATGAAATTGTAATAGTAAATAGATTATTGAGCAGCACAAAGATATACAGATAATTCAGAAAGAAATATGCAATCCTAAAATCTATCACTCAGATGCATCAAATTAGTACTCACAAAATCTTCTAGGGTTGAACTTGCTCTTAGCATTGCATCCAACCCCACCATTGCCACCTCATCAGAGATACTTTGCACTGGATCAGGGTCTACTTTATGGTAACAATGCAGTGATACAGCACTTTCAATCTGGTTTTCACCTGCAAATATACTTGATGTCTAAGCAACATAAAGATGAAGTTAAGACAGTAAAATGTTTACATAAATAATAGCTATCTTGACGTCCAAATCTGCTTGCATTCATGGCTCATAGTCCAGATGACAGGCAGGGCATTGCTGTTAATAGAGTCCCCATGTTCTTTCTGAGGAGCTATTTCCCCGTGTATATGAAACAGACAATTAGCTATGGCTCACATATGCTTTTGGGTATTTTAGAAGATGTGTCTTCTACTTCCTATCAGAACCGTGGATCATGGAGTAGCAGGATGTACAGAGGACCATAATATCTATGTGAGGGAGAATAAGACACTTCAGGCTGGGAACAGATTTGAAGAGAGCTGATTTGGCCAAGGACAGAATCCTGGAGGAAACAAAACAGAATCTTGGACGTGCGGTCATTGTAAAATGTATAAGATAAGAGATGAGAATATGCACCAACAGGTGAAGCTTGCACCAATTGAGTATAAATCAAGGGACGGACACCTTATATGGTTGGGATGTGTTTTGCATAGAAAATTGTCTCTTGTTCATAAGAGCGATGTGATATCAGTAGAACAAGTCAGAAGATGGAGGAGTGGACTAATTCATTCCTCTGTTATAGTTGCTCGGGATCTGGTTGCTTAAAATCTTGAAATAATCTGAACTGTTACCGAATGAGAGGAGAAAAATGAACCAACTCTAAATTTGTGGGAAACAAGGCTTAGCTTGTTCTTGTTGTTATTGCTGTAATTTCATCTCATATAAATGTAATACAGAACAGTAGAAGGATCTAAAGTTTAGATTTCTTATATATTATTTACTTTCAGATTCTTTATGAAATTTAGTTCCAAAAGCATTCAAAGAATGGTTTCCAGTACACATGGAAAACCTCGACCAGCCAATGGAGGAATAGTCACATAGAAGAATTATGATGACAATAATCGTAGTAAATCGACCATCATAACTATTGCTATGAAATGAAACATACCTTCCCCACTGTCACATTGCAATGTTCCTGTGAGATAAGCCGTTGAAATCTGCCAATCCAAATTATTAATAATATGTGTAAGCTTACAGTGCCCTTGACTTGCCAAGGAATTGAAATCAGAGTAACCGTACCTTCGCAATATGTTCAGCAATCAGTTGGCACTTAGTGGTAATGTCAAGCTTACCGCAATGTTGTACCTTCAATGCATTGTAGTGAAGATCAGCAAGAGGAAAGAGCTCAATCGATCAATTAGTATTTGTTTAAGTATAACAAAGTCACATAGTTGAACCAAAAGAAAACCCCACAAGAAAGGAGAAATAAATTGTAGGAAGAAAGTTATTCACTCTCATGACTATCATATTAGAATGAAAAATGTTTGACAGCGGCCACTTCAACATAATTCACATCAATTCTGGTGGCATTACCATCAATGCATACTCAACCTTTTTGACATTTTGCTAAGTATGAATATGTAATAACTTTCCCTACATCCCTTTTATTATTTAATAACTTCCACTATACATTCACAACAAATATGTATCACATATTCGCGCATAAATATATCTTAATTCCTAATTAAACCATCGAACCACCTAAATGCAAAAGCCATTCCTCTTTTATTAAAGTATTACTGAAAAACAAGCAAACTCTAAAACACTCTTATCATTAGAGCCTAAAATACATTACATTCAATTTGTCTACTTCATGATTACAGCATTATTAATACTAAACAAGTTACGAAAGATGAATGAAAGGGGAGTAAAGGTAGGAGTGGTAAATAGGTACCAAAAGGAGGGTGAAATTTGCGAGGAAGCGATCGGAATCGGCGTTTTTGTTGGAAGGGTCAATAATGTCAATTGATTGAAGCACATGTATCGTCCTCTGTACTTGTTCTAGCTTCTTCAGACGTTCCATTTCAGCGTAAGTGATTCGAGAAGAATTACAGGGAGAACAGTGTATCGCCTATGTGTGCGTGATTCTGCTTCACTTGACGGTACCGGAGCCGGGGAGGTAATGGAAAGTTCGGGGTGCCGCCGGCCGGGTAAAGCGAGGAGAATGGGAAGAAAGTGTCATAAAATAACGATGTGTTTCTAATTAAAACGTTATGTTAAATGTAATTATTATCCATTACAATGACAACTTTACCTACAACAGCCTCCTAAGCCAATTGAGCTTATTTCATAATCATATTCCTTTATTCAAGCTTAAACCGGCTACAATACTTAAGTTGAGTTAAAATTGTACACAATGAATATTTTGTATATAATTTCTTTTAAATAAACAAGTCAAATAAATACAATATATGAACGATTATGGAAACCAAATATACTTGCAATTTTACCTTTGTAATATGCAGTTGTAGATTCAAAAAGATGCCAGGGGTTGCTTCGTCTTCCTGAAGACCAACGACAATACTAATATGTGCTTCTATTCGGGATATAATATTTTTTAAGCCATGTGATGCATCTCAATCTAACATATGGCCTCCCATGATAGACCTTATGTCTGTAAGTATTAATAAAGACGCAAGTGCTATGAACAAATTCTTGGTTATACTAGACAATATTGAATATTAAAATCGATGTGTGTTCCACCATTGAAGTATAATGAAGAATACGGCCCATACTAATGTTCCATCCAATGTTGGTGCTCCAAATATATTGATTTCATACATTTCGACACAAAAAAACTTGAATCTACGTAGTTCAAATTGTGGTACAAATAAAACAATTCTATAATTCATTTTCACAGCGTCATTATATTTGTTTTAAAGGTAAAATTTGAATTATTTTGAAATAAATGAAAGCAATGTTCGGCTTCATACAATTTGAGACAGGGATTGGATGCTACAACTAGGAGAAAGATAATTGTTACAAGACGAAATATATTTTTAAGCGTGTTTTTCAACGTGACACATGACTCGAATAATGGAGAATCTTCACCCTACACTGTAAGAAGACTAAATCAATTTAACAAAGGTAGAACATAACTTAAATTGGATGAATGGGTTTCACATTGCAGGGAACATCAAATTAAGTCCCTATTTGACACTATACTTTTGGGGAAAAAAAAGTTTTGAATAGTGGTTTTTAGGAGAATGTGTGATTAAAAAGTAGGGAAAAGTTTTTGTTTCACGTGCAGAATATTTTATTATGTGAGTGTGTGGTTGAAAATAAGTATGTAGAAAAAAAAGTTTGAAAAGTATTGTTGTCAAACATAGACTTAATAGTGCAAAGTTTATACGTTCCACTAATCATCGGTCAAAATAGATTCATTTCAGTATTGATGACAAAAAATAATTTTCGTATTTCTAGACGAATCAAAGTTCCCAGACTATTATAATTTGGTTCAAAATCTATATGGAAAAAATTAAATTGAATATCATTAATAATGTTTTGGAGAATATGAGAAAACTACAGTTAAAATGGCATTAGGGATCTTATTGAACAAAAAGGGTGATATTGTTGCTTCATTGATCAAGAATTTCGATTTTCAGAAGGTACTTCCGTCATAGCGAACCTCGTTGACCTATGGTTGATTATAATCTTAAAGTTTTTATTATAACCAACAAGTTAATCTTGTTTACTAACAAAATGAATTTAAGTTATTATACTTTTTTAAAGCGTATAATAAAAAATTGATTGATGACCATCAAAAGATTAAAAGCAATCATCACAAATAAGACTCACAAAGAAAGTCAAGATTGAAGTTAAAGTATTCCAAGCATTCAAGAAAAGATCATTCAAGATGAAAGCCTAAAAAGCTAAAGAAATATCAAGAACTATGTCTGTTTCAAATGTAAATGTACTAATACTTTGATTTTTAGCAATGAATATTTTAAACTCAAAAACTTTTTATGCAGTAAAAGCTATTTTGTGCACTAAAAGTTATTTTGATCAAGAGTAAAATTGATTTTCAAAATAATGTTTGAACTTCGATCATATTTTTAAAACATCATTTATCTTGAAAATTAGTTAAAAACATCTTCCAAAAGTCTACATTTGTCAAAACATTAGAAACAAATCAAACAGGGCCCAAATGTGAAAATTAGCCAAATTTGTTGGGGCAGTGGACCGAGGTCAACTGACGACGATTGACTAGCCGAAAGTGGCGACGACTGAAAAGGTCCAACATCTAAAATTTAACCATTCTGAATTTATGATGTACAACGACTATATTGATCTTCTGGACATGAGACGCTCAACCGGCTCTCTTCCGAACTTTCAGAAAGTTTTGTTTTTTGAACTTTATAAATATTCTCACTCTTTTCATTCTTCACATCATTCTTTAAAAGTATGAAGTGAAAAATCTTAGAGCAAAACTCTTTGAACTTATATCTTATTTAATTCATCAAACATTTACTTTGAAAACGTTCGATTGGTTGAATCAACTTTCGAAAATCATTTTTTCATCAAATTTTTTCATCTAAACTTGAGTTTTATTTATTGCATATTCATTAAAGTGTTAGTCTCTCTTGGAGCTAAATTCATTTGTATCATTTATTCAAAGAGGGGTTCAAATTGTAAAAACATTCATCATATTAGTGGGTTGTATTGAGGTCCCTTGAAAGCTCAATAGTTTGAGTCGTATTGACGTCCCTTAAAACACAATATTGTATAAGGATCAGTGTTCCTTGTTTGTAAGTCATCGAAAGAGTTGTAAATGTTTGAATTGCACCATAAGTCAAACAATATAGTGAAAAGACATTGCTTGTAATGGAGAGCTTAGTACCCCAAGGGCATAAATAATTGGTTGGGATCGAACCTCCACAATTATATCGTTTGTACTCTCTCTTTCCTTTTACTTATTGCTTTCGTATTTGTGCATTTTGTTTGATTGATTTATTTATTCCCAACTTGCTTGAATTTGAATTTTTTGAAAAAGTTAAATCAATTCACTCCCCACTTGGTTAGTTATTTTTGGGTATCAATTGTTATTAGAGCTTGGTGCTCATTCTTAAATTTAAAGATTTCACAACTTTGAATAATGGCTAACCACAATCTTCAAAATTTTGAGACGCATTCTACAAATCGTCCTCATTTCTTTAATGGCACACATTATAACTATTGGAAAGTTAGGATAATGATTTATGTTCGATCAATAGATTATAATATTTGGGAAATTACTGAATTTGGCTCCTATATGCTTACAAAAGTTATTAAAGTTGAAGGAAAATTGGATCAAATCATTTCAAAACGTAGAGAGGAGTACAGTGGAGAAGATAAAAGAAAATCGTCTTTAAATGCTAGAGCAAAAAATGTACTTTATCATGCTTTCGATAAAAACGAATTTAATTTCATTAGCACATGTGATACCGCTTTTAATATTTGACATGCTTTAGAAGTAACTCACTTGGACGCTAGCAAAGTAAAAGAAACCAAAATCAATATTTTGGTTAAAGAATTTGAAAACTTTTCATGAAACAAAATGAACCTATTGTTGATATGATTCTCGTTTCACCCATATTGTTAATGGCCTCAAAGGTTTTGATCGAAAATTTACTAACGGTGAACTTGTGAGTAAAATTCTTAGATCTCTCTTGGAGGATTGGAGATCACTAAAGATGTTGCTAGAAAATGCCAAAGATGTCGACACATATCCGTTAGAAAAGCTATATGAAACTTTGATAACCTATGAACTCAATAATGCCAAGACAAAGGAGAAAGAAAGGAAAAGTAAAGAAGAAACAAATGAACCTCCTAAGCACCAAATTGCCTTAAAATCGACATTGATGAAGGCACTACAAGCAAAAACATGAGTGTCGAAGAGCTTAACAATCTAGTTCTTCTTGTTAAAAAATTGAGAAATTTTCGCAACAATCGACAATTTCAAAAGAAAGAGGAAAAGGGCGAAAAGAAAAGAAAAAAAGATCATTTGCTATGATTGTGACAAATCCGATCATAAGAGAACTGAATGTCGAAACAAGAAGAGATTCAACAAGAAGAAAGCATCCCGAGCAACATGGTATGAAAGTGACAATGAGGAACGTGATGAAGATGAAAATCAACAGGAAGTTGCCAACATATGCTTCATGACAATCGAAGACAATGTACCAAAGAAGATAATGAGCAAATGGTTATTGGATAGTGAATGCTCAAAGCACAACTAAAAATAAGATGTTTCTATCAAACTTTAAAAAGAATGATGGACATCATGTCACATTTGAAAATAATGCAAAAGAAAAGATCATTGAAATTGGAAACATTGGTAATCACTCATCTCCTTCAATTGAAAATATTTTATTAGTGGATAACTTCAAACATAATTTACTTAGTATTAATCAATTATGTAATAAATGTTACAATATTGAATTCGATTCCTCTAAATGTCTTATTAAAGATGCTATATCTAAAAATGTTATGTTTATAGAAAGTCGAAGTAAAGATGTTTATCATAAACATTGAGCTTGAAAGTGATGAAAAATGTTTATCAAGTTTGAAAGTTGATACTTGGCTAGTGGTGTCAAATGGGTCGAGCGACTAGTGGCTTGGTCGCTCGACTCGTGAAAACGAGGCTCGTGGACAGGTCGGGCTCGTCATGCCAAGCGGGTCAGTCTCGACTCGCCCACGAACGAGCAGCTCGTGGGCCTATGGTCTTTCGGTCACTTTTCAAATTTCAGTGACCGTTGCAAATAGTCACTGAACTTTCAAAGTGGCCGTTTTAGCCACTTTTTTTCCTCCATAAATACCCCAACCAATTCCAATTTTTTTCACACAACATTCCACCAACTCTCACTCTCTTCTACATCCTACAATCTACTGCATTTTCTTTTTTACCTTCAACTTTAATTATTCAATATCAATTATCATTTGTCACACTACAAATTTACAATTACAATCTTGCATATCAACTTTCTTTCAATTCTTGATTTCTTTACATACTCTTTATCTACTTACTTAATTATTTATTATACAATACATCAAAATTCACAAATGGATCCACACTCATTTGTTGAGGGATTGTTCGGTATCGGAGGCAAATCACCCGTGAAGCTACAAAGTTAATTTCGAAATGAATTTTTCGATCTGAACGAAGTAACCATTCCCGAAAATATTCCAGATTTGAATACTCATAGAAGTAGTAATCCAATTGATTTGGGTGACGTTGATGTTCCCGAAGCGAAATATGAGGATGAACATGTATTAGATATTCCAAATGCAAGAGGGAATCAAAAGGAGAAAAAAGGCAAAATGTTGGGATTACTTTAAATTGATTTTTACGGGTCATGTGGTCGATGGAGCCCTAGAGTCTAAAACAGTTTGTAAATATTGTCAACAACAGTTGGTATGACAAAAAGGCATTGGTACCACCCACCTCAACCGTCACTACAAACCATGTACGGCCAAACATGGGATTCTTACTGCCGGTCAAACGCAACTGCAATTTGGTAGTCCAAGCGCTGGTTCTACTTCTTCGCCACTTTCCACAGGATATATTCGGAGAAGAAAGCTCGAACGAGAATGGTGAAATTCATTACCGCTGCTGAATTGCCTCTAACAATAGCAGACATTCAACATTTCGTCGTGTATGTGAATATTTATCTTCAATTGAGGTACGTTTGAATAAGTCGAAACACTCTTCATTAAAATACAATTGAATATTTTCTTCGTACAAAGAAACAATTGATTACCGATTTACAAAAATATAGGGGTGTTATATCTATAACTTCGGGTATATGGGAAATGATTAATATAAGAGCTTATATAGCTGTAACTGCACACTACATAAACCCATTTTGGTGTTTGCATAAAAAAAATTATTGAATTCTCTCACAACGCTAAAAATATATATAACGTTATTATGAACATTATTAGAGAATATCATTTCGAGAGNTTTGGTGTTTGCATAAAAAAAATTATTGAATTCTCTCACAACGCTAAAAATATATATAACGTTATTATGAACATTATTAGAGAATATCATTTCGAGAGAATATATACGTTAATAAGGCTGTTATATAAATTGCGTAGGGTATTTGTCAGTGTTCTAAAAGGCGTAATGTGTGGCGATGCGTTGAGGTCAAACTATGGGCGAGGCGAGCTTAGGCGATGCATATGCGCAAAAAAAACATAAAAATGCGTTTTCTTATTTTAATATTATTTTAATTTTTAATCAATTAAAAATAATACTTACTCAGAGCTTGTTTGTGATGAATTAAAATTCAATTAAAATTGAAAATAACATTTTGGTGTTTGCATAAAAAAAAATATTGAATTCTCTCACAACGCTAAAAATATATATAACGTTATTATGAACATTATTAGAGAATATCATTTCGAGAGAATATATACGTTAATAAGGCTGTTATATAAATTGCGTAGGGTATTTGCCAGTGTTCTAAAAGGCGTAATGTGTGGCGATGCGTTGAGGTCAAACTATGGGTTAGGCGAGCTTAGGCGATGCATATGCGCAAAAAAAACATAAAAATGCGTTTTCTTATTTTAATATTATTTTAATTTTTAATCAATTAAAAATAATACTTACTCAGAGCTTGTTTGTGATGAATTAAAATTCAATTAAAATTGAAAATA
>CAIGRT010031360.1:0-11326 GCA_903798405.1 Fraxinus platypoda
TTAATTGTAAATGTTGTAAAAAGTGAATGAGTAATGTGCAATTATATAGAAATAAATGTTTAGGTCTAGGGTTCGAGTATGGCAAAAGAAGGAAAATACGGCGCGAATTTTAGCTAAACTGTCGCCATGGATTGACTCGAACATAAAAAATAGAACATTCGTTGCTCGACTGTCGCCGTGCTTTAGCTCGAGCGACAGGCCGCTGAGCTCTCGCTCGAGCGACAGTGATGTCGGGAAATTTTTTATTTCATGATTTAAAGGTTTTTTCCCCGGTCCATTACTTTTCTAACCTACTTATAAATACCAAACACATCTGAATGTGAATTTAAAAGGTTGATCATTGAGAGAACTTCATCAGAGAGAATACTATCATATTTCTACTTTCAACCTTCATCGTGTAAGCTTGTTTTGGCGAGAAAAACATCGATTTCGTAATCCAAATGCCAAACTGTTCTTTTCATCACATCTGTCAGAGTTGTTGAAAATCGAGGGAAGTTGATTGGAAGTTCCAGTCGTTGTGTTATTTGTGGATCCATAGAAGATAAACGATTTCACAAAGTTGAAACTTGCTGCATGAGAGAACAATCTAGAAGAGCTTTGGAAACGGCAGCTGTGAGTGGTACATGAGGACAGAATCCAGGAAAGATGTTGAAATTGTAGTCAGGAGATCTGATAGTACATGTCGTCGTTGGTAGACTGTAAGTTACAAATCGTTTATAGTGGATTGTTAACTGACAAAATGTCTGGAGTTTTTACGCAATTGGGGTTTCTCCGTGATCATACAGTGTGTTCTTACTGCTTTTTTTTATTTATTGTATTAACTGCGTTATTTAAATATAGATTAAATTGACATGTATGTTTAACTATCTAGAGATAATTAATTGGTGACATGTTGCTAATTAATTAATATTTTTAATTCCTCATAATATACCTATTCACTCCTCTCTAGGTATTGTTAGAGTCGAACTGCGCAACTTTCAGGTTGCACCCTAAATTCTTGATCTATAAATCCATTTCATGAAGTATATATTTTAATTGTAGTTGACTAAAGTAGGTTAAGCTCCTCATATTAATTTAATTCAAATATTTTCTGCACCACGCATTATAATAAGATTTAGGGTTTGTATGGGAGCACTTTTGGCTGCCCAGAAAATTTATTTTTTTTACTATTTGCACAGTTAAGTGGGACTCGAGCTCAGACAAGGCAGTCGAAATGGTGGACTCTTTTACTGCAGAATGACATTTTCGCCATTAACATTTAATTCAGTTGTCATGATAAATAAATATTTTTGGTATTTCACGTTTAAAAGCTCAGACAAGGCAGCCGAAATGTTGGACTCTTTTACTGCAGAATGACATTTTCGCCATTAACATTTAATTCAGTTGTCATGATAAATAAATATTTTTGGTATTTCACGTTTAAAATTTCAAAAACTGCTGCCTTCATGGGACCCATGTTGAAGTTCCAACGGTCAATTAATTGCTGCTTTCTGGGAGAAAAACTCTCACAGACAGGCCCTTAATAGTTAATATGACGAGCTAAACTTGCCGACATGTCAAAAGGTGGTAAAACATATCACGAGGATATAATGGTCAGAAATAAGAGGGAACTAGGATGGCTGAATCTTGTTCATATGGGTAACATCCTAGTTCCTGGATATAAAACCACGAGTTCACGGAACAATTTGATCCTTTACCAATTCCAAATGGGTAAGAAACTTCTATATTTCCACATCTGCTTTCACAACAAGGCTTAGCATAGGAATAGGTCTTGCCTTGGGCTATTGACTTTCGTGCTACCTCTAGTGACGGAGCTATTCTCCTGTCCATGATGGGAATTCTTATAATATTCACTCGAAGATATCTCAACGTTGAGTTCTCCTGCCACATCAGCAGGTGGGCAGTCTTATTATGCCCATCGTGGACAGGAGAACATTTCCACCTTTAGTGATATAGCAGAAGATGTGCAGAAACATGTTCAGCTTTCCAAGTTCAGAAAGATTAGCAAAGTAAAGACACACAATAGAGACATATACTCATCAATGATGCAAAATCATATAGATATTTTCATTTTCTTGATTTGGAAAATCATGTAATAGCATAGAAAACTTGTAGACAAACTAGCAACATGCCAACATAAGATAATGATCATAATTAATGTCATAATCATCACTGATTTAATAAGAAAATAGTACATATGATAGTGGAAGCAGTTGGAGGCCAGTCAATCGAGATGATTAAAGATGAATATAATTGAATAAACAATCTAAGAAAACACTATTCATTTCTCGTAAAATAATTCATCGTGATTGGACTTGTAAATAATAATTGTATAAATGTGATTGGACTTAGTCTCCACCTTAACTTATAAAAAGAGCTTGGGAGAATAAAGTTTTGTCGTTGTTCTCACCATTTGCGATAAGTAAAGAAGATTTTGACTTTACTGGAAAATTAAGTTATATGAAAATTTCATGTTAAGTGAATTCAATTATGTATGGTTTATGATTTTTTAACGTATTATTTAAATTACGTTTAACACATCAATTAAATTTATTATTTACGTTTTAAGTTAACTCAATAATTAATGCCTTGAAACTATCATTGCATTGCGAATCTTTTAGACAAAATTAAAATCTAGCTTTTCTATAATAATTTTAGATAATTTTCTCAAATTTTAATATTTTAGAAGTTTAATTTAGTTGAGTAATTTAATTTAAAAGTCGCTTTATTTTTCTCGAAATCTTCTTTTTCATATTTCTTAATTTTTTGGTACCATACCTAAATGCTACGAATTTTGAAATTGATCGAGGCTCATTTTGAATTTTTTGCCACACTCATTTTATAATTCAATTTTGTACACGTAGTATTGCTCTCGTATTTTGTGTGTGAAATGAGTGGTGAGATAAAAGAAAGGCACCATATATAAGAGAGAGAGAGTGTGGGAAGAGTTATTGGAGTAATAAAATTAATATGAGGTAGGTCATGATTTATGTCACGTGACATTCTATTATTTGTCAATTTAAAACGTAATCACATTTTTCATCCAGTCTTTTCCCTCTACAACATTTTCGATAATCGCGTGTATACCATTTTAATGTATAAATAGCAAAATCCAGAATTGTTTTTGTCAAAAATTAGTCATACATGTTGGATAACCTTTCCCCTAATTCATCATTAAATTAGTTAAACCTAAAACTATGAGAGAATATCTGTCCTTTGGTCTTTAATTTGAGGTAGGTGGGAAATTTTATCAATCATTCCATAAGTTAGGTGAACCAGCGACAGTTCCCACTATAATTCTAGATTGTTGAGACTAAAAATAAGTTCTTTTTCTTTTTCTTTTTCAATTGATTACGTTAATAAGTTTTTAACCACATATTTTATGGGTCCCACAACTTCTTAACCACATATTTTAATCTTCATCAAACATTGGCTAAATAATTTTTTTATGTTAAAGTTATAAAGAAACAAATTATTTATTTTGAGTCAAGATCATGAACATAGTAGTCCAACCAAACCTGGTGTCACGTGACACAAAACAACAAGTTAAATAAATATGTTAACAGTATTTTTTTTACTAAGAGCTTGTTTGATATTGATTAAAATCGGATTAAAATTGAAAAATTAGTCGTTATTGTTGACTTTTATTAGATGAGTGAGACCCAATAACGATTATATTTTTAATTTTAATTGGATTTTAATCAACACCAAACAAGCTCTAAATTGTGGGGCCACCATGTGAGTGACCTGGTGATCCCTTGTGAATTACAAATTACAACCCACAATCCTATTATCCCTCTGTGTGAGTTGCAATGGAAGACAATTCAAAGCAACCACTTATTTCTCCGGTAAAGGATGAAGAAACTGAAGAACAATATTCGATTCAACGATCTATTTCATCATTCACGGCCGACGAAAATGACATTCCTCCGATCACCGGCGTTAATGTCTTCTTTCAACAGTTTTGGATTGAGTCCAAGAAACTGTGGTATCTTGCTGCACCAGCCATTTTCACTACCCTTTGCCAACTCCCTCGGCGCCATTACGCAAACATTAGCCGGCCATCTCGGCACACTTGAGCTCGCCGCCGTCTCTGTTGAAAACTCCGTCATAGCGGGTTTTTCTTTTGGGGTCATGGTATGTTTAACCACCTTATAATCTAAAAGCTTGAGTTATTTCATTTCGAATGTGTTCGTGATGACTTCTATTGAATGAAAAGGGTCGTTTGATGTTAAAAAAGGTAATCGTTGTTGTTTCAAGGTCAATCTATTTACTCGTCTAGTCTTTGAAATCTTTTAGCTTTGGACTCAAAATCTTTGTATGCTCATATTGAATTATTTCATTTATAAGACTTATTCAAATGATTGAACAGTTGGGAATGGGAAGTGCACTGGAAACACTCTGTGGACAAGCATTTGGAGCTGGACAAATTGACATGCTTGGAGTTTACATGCAAAGATCATGGATTATCCTCACAGCAACTGCTTTTATTCTAACGCTCTTGTACATTTTCGCCGCCCCACTTCTCCGGTTGATCGGCCAGACGCCGGATATATCGCAGGCCGCCGGAGAATTGGCGATTTGGATGATCCCTCAACTCTATGCATATGCATTGAATTTTCCAATAGCCAAATTCTTGCAATCACAGAGCAAAATGATTGTCATGGCATGGATTTCTGGCATAGGGTTGGTTTTCCATACACTGTTCAGCTGGTTGTTTATGCTCAAGTTGGGGTGGGGGCTGGTGGGGGCTGCGGTGGTGCTGAACGCATCGTGGTGGCTGATAGTGGTGGCGCAGCTGGTTTATATATTCATGGGTAGCTGTGGTAGAGCTTGGTCTGGCTTTTCATGGAAGGCTTTTCAAAATCTGTGGAGTTTTGTTAGGTTATCACTCGAATCAGCAGTTATGTTATGGTAAGTAACAAATTTATCAACTTAAAAGCAGTTTTTTTTTTTTTTTTTGCCATTTCAGTGGTGGAGCCACTTGGTGGCCGGGCCATCTCTCCACAATATTTCTTGATCTATATTTATGAAAATTCTGCTCCGACACTGATTCATTTGAATTTCGTAATTCATGTTTACAGCTTAGAAACCTGGTATTTCATGTCTTTAGTCCTGTTTGCTGGATATTTGAAGAATGCAGAAGTTTCTGTGGATGCTTTATCCGTATGGTGAGTGTCTGTACATACTATTGCCCACAACAATAATTTGCCTCTGCTTTCACAATAATTGATGGAATAGTATTGAGTGGATGTTTGGTAGGGATTAAAATTAGATTTTTATTAGATTGTGATAGAAATTTTTGAAGTATTTTGTTGAAAAGCTGTGTGATCCATTAAAGATGTGGTTAATATTAATTGTTTGACTTTGACTTAGATTAAAATCTGATTTTAATCCGAAACAAACAGAGCCTGAGTATTGGTAATGTACTTTTTATAATTTATTGTCGATCCCCAATTTATCTAGAACAATGCTAATTTTATTATTGTTGTATCGTAAGTTCATTTTACTATTGCTAAGACAAACTATTCAATTTTACAGCACGAACATAGTGGGATGGACAGCCATGGTAGCTTTTGGATTCAATGCAGCAATAAGGTTAGTTAACTTATAATTAAAATAATTAAGGTAATTTACGTATTGTTGTAACATTTTCCTTATAAAATTACATTAATAACAATATCATAAATGTCCTATTGCCTTAACCAAGTTTAACATACCTATAAATAAATATATCTTGCAGTGTAAGAGTCTCAAATGAACTAGGGGCTGCTCATCCAAGAACGGCCAAATTTTCAGTGGTGGTGGTGGTTGCTTCTTCCTTCGCGATCGGTATCATCATCGCCATGTTTCTCCTCATCTTCAGGAATCAATATCCTTCCTTATTTACAAATAGCACCGCAGTCAAAAACCTTGTGTACAACCTCACACCGTTGCTTGCATTTTGTATTGTTGTGAATGCTATTCAACCCGCTTTATCAGGTATATCGTAATTTATAGATGTTCCTTTTTTACGATTTACTATGATTTTGGGTTTGTCACATGATCGAAAGTGGATTTATGTTATATATCATGTCTATGAATTTGAAAGACAATGACACCTAGCTACAAAATATTAAAAGAAGATACCTTTACATATTTTATTTGTTGGTTCTTAAGGATAGCTACAAACACGCATAAAGAGATGAAACCTTTCATTTAAATAACACGGCCTTTCATAAAGAATTGTTACTTTTATACAAATGGACATTAACATTTTAATAATGTATACAACGACAAATGATCTCTTAAGAATTTATGCGTACCTTATGGTAGGTACCGGTGACGTGATATACCAATTAATTGGTAAATCATTTAGTGGGTGTTTGGTGTAGATTAAAATCAGATTTTAAGTGGATTGTGATAGAAGTTTTTGAAATGTATGATTAAAAAGATGTGGGACCATGAAAGATGTGGTAGATATTGATTGTTTGACTTTGACTTAGATTAAAATCAGATTAAAATCTTGAACCTACCATGAACTAATTCACCAATTAATTGGTGTTCCATGTTATCGGTTCTTATAAAATAAAAAACGATGTTTAGCAGATCATTTCTCTATGTATAACTATGTGATATATATTTGTACATTATTTTCGTCGCACGTAACCATTTTATTGTTTTCTTTATTTATGGCATGTTTAGTTAGGTAAATTGTTGCTTATTGTAATATCTGATATAATCTAATACTACATATCAAACATGAATTTATTCACGATTTAGTGATTAACTAAACATATTGCTGCAGGAGTGGCCATTGGAGCTGGATGGCAAGCTATAGTTGCTTATGTGAATGTTGCATGTTATTACTTATTTGGCCTTCCTTTGGGGCTCATATTGGGGTATAAAATCAATTGGGGTGTTCAAGTAAGTATGTGTATCAAATAAAATCCTAAAATCATTTACAACTTAACCCTAAATATTATACCAACGATTTTCAGGGTATCTGGTCTGGAATGACACTGGGAACAATAGTGCAAACTATTATCCTCTTTTATCTCGTTTATAGAACTAACTGGAAAAAAGAGGTTTGCATAATTCTATATGAATTTCTTTTTACTACTACGTAATGCCTAAGATTTATTTTTAATAAATTAAGAGTCGACTACACGAATCTTGTTTGATTTTGGGTTCTAATGCAGGCTTCTGCTGCAAATCGAAGGATCAAAATATGGGGAGGAGAAGATGATAAAGGAAAGCAATAAAAAAATTTGTTGATGAGAAATCCATCTGCTGTCCAATTAGCACGATTAGTGCTTTGAACCCAGAAGAATACTTGAAATTACAAATCACAAGTTAATTGAACTAGGGTAGACTTTTCATTATTATTATTATTTTCAAATTTGAGTTGGAATGTAATTTTTTACTCGAGAATGGGACTTGTTGATCCAAAACATAGTATGTCACCTTTTTTTGTTTTTCGATATAAATTGTTAGCTTGTCTCACGATCTTCCCTTTTTTTTTTTAGTTTATCGCCTACTCTTTACTCTATAACAAAAAAACTATAATTGTCTTGAGCTTTCATCACTATGGATGAATTATTTGAGTCAACATCGTAACCAAGGCCGTCCCTAAGATATTTGAGGCTCTAGGCGACAAATTAATATGAAACTCTTAAATATAATTTTCTATAAGCGTATTGATCTCTTTAGTATCATTTATGTTCTATTCAAATTGATTTTTTTATATTATTTTTGAAAATTAAATGAGTCATTTTAAAATAAATAACTTATTTTTAACTTTCATAAAAATTAATTTTTTAATTTTTTAAATGAAAATTGATAATATATTTTTGTGTTGGTTTATAATATTCCACAAACTTCATAACAATTTTTCTTTTTTTGAAATCATAGTTTGTAGATCATTTTTGATCCCCTTGTTATTCTAGTTTAAATATCTGTCCAAATTATTGGTAATAAATATAGAAATGGAAATTAACCTTAAAAAATACAATCTCCAATGTATGGAATTATGCTGCCAGACCTCTCACATGGGACCCACCTCATTAAAAAATCACCCCAAAAATGCCCACTCCACCCCTGTTTGTGTGTGTTCGGTAGGGGTTCTGTACACCAAGGCTAGCATGTGCCACCTCCAATAATTGCATGTAAAAAATAGTTAACTTTTCGCTTGTCAATCCACTCTTATCCTAAGAATGTTTTGTTTTAATGGAACCTTTATTGATTAGGTGAACTTCCCCTTACTAATTAAACAAATGCCTAAATAGTAATTATATTTATTACTCACTTATTAATAAATTATTAAGGTTTATTGCAGCTTTCGAGTTGGGTTTATGACATTCCATAAACTAATTAAATCGACACTATATTTTTAAAAGTCACCATTTAGTTTTGTATTCATGTTAATCGAGGGCTCGAAGTAGTTATAATAGTAGTGGTGTTGCTAACTTGACTACATAAGAGAAAAAATTGGCTACGTGAAAATATTTTATGTGGGGGGTGATCTATTAGATATTCAAAAACTATTAAACACAATCAGATAAGTGGAGAATGTTACGACAAACAAAAAATGTTTGTATAGTGGAGCGTTAATTAGGCTGGCAAATATAGTAAGAACATTAGTTATGAACTCTTTAGACTGTTCGTACGGGTGGTTGTGAAGGAACCCATAAATATTTGGATAGAAACGAATTTAATTGTTGATTAAGCGAGCGAATGTAATAAGAAGACTAGTTATAAATGCTTTAGACTATTCTTATGGGGTTGTGAACGAAGAGCCCCATAAATGTTTGGATAGCGACGAAACTAAGTGTTGATTGAGCAAGCGAATGTAATAAAAATGACTAGTTAGAGATTCCAATTGGTAGGGGGGAAACTCAATTGGAAGTAGAGGTAGAAAAATGAATAAATATAGAGATAATGAGGTACAAGACCTAGTTTGTATTATTAATTTATGCTACTTACTTGATCAATAAAAAATTACATATTTAAAACAAACTTATTTATTTATAAGTAAACCCAAACATGCTCTAGGGATTGAAAGTCTATGCAACTAGCGTTATCTACTAGGCATAGGATTCTAATCTTGAAATCCATCACCCCTTATATATTTTGTCTTTTGCCTTTTCTTATCACAAAAGCATTGCAGAGAACCTTCCCACTATCATAAGGCGTCGTATATGGAGAAAAGTCATTCGTTTGTGGGGCATATTCAAAGACTAAAGAGAAAAAAAAGTTTATTTGCCAGAGAATATAAAGCCAAGTACTTAAGGTAAATAATGTGACTTTGCAGTTTGTCAAGAGGAAATTTTTAGTTAATCAGCTTTAGATCAAGCACAGTTGGTCCAAAAATATATCAATCACATGAATATATTTCTTGTTATATTGTATCTTCGAACACAGTTGAAATATATTTGGGTCCGTTTGACAAAACTTTTGAAAAATATTTTCAAAGAAGCTGATCTAAAGTGACTTCTTTAAAAATCTCTTCGACATGAAGCAGAAGCCTCCACTCGTTTTCTTGTTTATACTGTCGAGTACTATATAATATTCTCTACCAAATGCGCTATAAATTAAACTGTCAGCTTAATTATTCATTTTTAAAAAGTGAAATACAGAAATATATAGATTGAGAGAGAGTCATGTACATGAACAAAGTTACTTGAAAGATTAAAATGAGACTAAAAACCACTTGGGGTTAAACAATATTAATTGTAGTAATCAAGAACCTTAATTTATGCTAAGTTAGAGTCTGAAAAGCTGTTTCCAAGTCTGGTGGATTGAAGAACTCCCTTACACCAGCATAATGACACCTCGAAGACGGTTTTAGCTTCTTCGGAGCTGGTGGACATGCCACTATCCTAGGAATCCTCGAATCTGCAGAGGTTGGTGTTTTTGCATGCTCATCTTCATCATCTTTCCCCAATGGATTCGTCGAAATTGGCTTCAACGGACTTCGCAGCGTGATCCTGGTAATACTATCCATTTGATGAAGATTTTCAGACACCCTCATTGTCAAGAATCGAGGAAATTGTAGTTCTATAAATAGCAAGTAAAAGAAAAAAAAAAGGGGGGGAATTTTTTGTAGGGAAGAGGGAATTGATTCTCAAGAAACTTGTGAGGAAAATCTTGGAGAGAAAGTTGAAAGGAAACTTTAGTTAAGGGGGAGACTTTAGAGAGGGTGTTAAAAAGGTTTTAAATTAAGGAAGAGTATGGTTGAATATTGTCGTGTTTATACTTTATAGTGGACGTAAAGAACCCGAGGAAATCTGTCTGGCAGTTGGTGTGGCTGGCCCATTAACTTGATCTATACGTTGCAATTGGACCATTGAAAGTCAAAGACGTGTTGATTTAAATAGTCTTGGTCAAACGTGGCGACTCAACTGGTTTGGAAACTCGTCGGCACTTAAAGTTGAAACAGTCTATATAGACTTGGGCCTTAAATGGATCGGATATGAATGCCTATATTTGATCCGATTCGATAATTTAACGGATATTTAATTGTTAAATTTATTTTGAATTTGCTATGTTATCGGATATTCAATCTGATAATTCCATCCAAAAATAAAGAAAGTAGGAAAAAAAATCGACGTTGGTATCAACTTTTTTTTCTCAATTTTTTCAATTCTTAAATTGGTATAATAATATGAAGTTTTTAACCTTTTTTTTTTATATATATATTTTGAATTTGATGACTTTTTTTATTCTCTCATTTATTTATTTTAGTGACAAATAACATGTATAAAAATATTTTACCGACTCAATTATTTATAACAAGTTGGATTGGATTGACTTATATTCATATTTGATCCATTTATTAACGGATTATCATATTCATTTAGTTAGGGGTTATCAGACCGAGATCCTAAATTCATCTCACATTAATTTCATCGAATTCGGATCGAAATTCAATCCATTTATAGCCCTACTATAAACCTTCTTGTTTTGAACTGACCTTCTTCGAAATTAATATTAAGTTATGAAATTTCATTATTGTCACTATTCAAAATGGATACACGAATCAATGTTTAAGAACTTTACACTTTTNATGAAATTTCATTATTGTCACTATTCAAAATGGATACACGAATCAATGTTTAAGAACTTTACACTTTTAATTTTAATTTGAATAATGTTATCCAACACTAACGGTTCTATAGCATAATTTAGATGATTATACTTTATATGTTTAATTAAACGAGTCATATGATTTTGTATTTAAATGAATATATCAATTAATGTCATGTGACTGTCACATAAACTGATACTTAAAAATATAGAGTGTTCATTAAAGTTTATAAAAAGATAATTCTACTTGTACATTATG
>CAIGRT010031387.1:0-12000 GCA_903798405.1 Fraxinus platypoda
ACACAATCTGTTCCAAAGTACAAAATATCAAGCCACAAAGTTGACTTATATCGAGACATGTTGGAATTTGGTTTAGAGAATGAAAATAAATTATGGAAAAGTGATTTTCGTGTCAATTTCAACCAAATATTCGAATTTGATCCGATAGTCAAATTATGAATATAAATAGAATAACTTGTTTTACTCGTGAAGTAGATCGTTGTGGTATATTTGGAATCTCAAAACCAATTCTGAATAAATGAGAAATTGCGATCTAAAGTTGGATAAAAAAAGAAGGATATGCGGTTGAAAAATGACTAACTCTTTCACTCGCCTATCGTTCCAGTGAGCTCAAGCGATGAAGATGCCGCTCAAACGACAGGCTAGCGACAAGTGAGCGAGAGAAGTTATGATGAAAAAGAGTTACCGTCGCTCAAGCGAGAGCCCAGGACAGGCTAGCGACAGCAAATGCTGCAACCTTTGGCAATAGTTGCTGAGTTTGGGAAGCGGCATTTTACTCACAACCTTTCCTCTTCTATATAAAGGACCCTTTAGATGTCCATTAAGCATCCCATATCATTTGCATTTAGTATTACATCAAAAAAATCTTGTAAAATACTCTTCAAAAGTCATACTAAAACCATTTTCGTGTAGAGAGAAAATTTCATTCTAAGTTCGCCGTTACTTGTGGTTTGAAGTGCTTCTACCATAAGTTGTATCCGTTGTATCTTGAGAGACAAGTGTCGTAGTCTGTTAGCACCGTTGAGGGCAATATTGTCTTAATGAGAAAGTGTTTTTCACTTGCTCGGATTTCGTTTTCACTTTATTTTTCTTCTTCTTATCTTCTTTCTTTCCATTTTCTAGAATNGAGAAAGTGTTTTCACCTGCCTCGAATTTCGTTTTCACTTTGTTTTTCTGCTTCTTATCTTCTTTCTTTCCATTTTCTAGAATTTAATTACGCTCCTACAAATTAAAGTTAAATATTTTCGTTGCCTTAACAACCATTTACATATACTTACGTTCCAAAAAGACACGAGTCCACCAAGAACCCTCAAAATCACACTATCACTCTAACAGTCTAACCTAATCTATACTGAAAAGGAATCCTCAAATCCTTTACACATTTTCTCTCAGAAACACCAAAAATCAAAAGGAGAATAGATGATTTCAAGTCTCGAATGATATTTTCGAGATCAAAGAGAGAACCCTAATTTTCAGAGAGAATATCTCTCAGTAACAAAATGCCAGATGTACTCAATGAATTGTCAGAAGCCATACGAAGGGTTTTAACCCTTGAAAGATCCAGAAACCAACCAGATGGCCAGGAGAGTACCATGTGTCAAGATCCAGTGAATTGCACCCATTAGTAAAAACGAATTTCACAAAACACGCTTATAAGCTAATTCGGTAGCACACACTTCACACGTGCACAAGTTACTTAACCATCTCCACCTTGCTACCAAGAATTGGACTGACTGATTTGGTTACTTTAGTTTCTGTAGTAATTAGAAAGCATTTCACTAATTTGGTTGTTTTGAACTGTAAAGAGTCATGTTTAAGAACTTGTTTGGTTTCAGGAATGGTTTTCTAAATCGTAAACTAAAATTCTAGTGTCCATCCATCAATCTTCGAACACTACGAATCAAGTTAAAATAGTGACATTGAATCGTGGCATCAGTGGCGAATCCAGACTTCAAGTTAAAAAAAAAATACCTTTGTCGTCGGTCCGGTCGGCTTCTTCCTCTTCCTTCCACAGTTCTACTGGCGGAGCAGCACACGAGGCCGTTCCTCCTCTCCGAGTGCTGGGTTCACCACTGCGTGGCATGCTTAACAAGAAAGATGCAAGCACTTGGAGATCGAAGTTACTCTGTCATCCATTTTTAGAGAACTCCAAACTTTTCAGACGGAACTTGACAAGAATAGAGATGCACATGTGATACTTGTTCATTATTTTGTCGAGTAATATTCCATCGATTGCATTAAACATGCTACAATTATTTTAAATACCAAATCAGAGTAATCTAAAGCAACCGTATTAACTGTTATTGTTCCAATTATTACAAAAGAATAATCAGATAAACTCAACTTATTCAGTATGTTCAGGAAAAAAAAATCTATCTTAAACTCAAATCTTCCCTTGAGTTGGTGTATCTATTATAACTGAGCCCTGCATGTCGATGCCATCGTCCCAGCCATATGAGTGCGAAGCTTTCTTGCTATCTTCTACAACAAGTCCGGCTGCTTTGGCTGCTCCAAGACTAGTGATATTGGCAAAGATCAAAATAACCATCCCAGTAATCCCAGCCCAAAATGCTACGCCAAACGACCTTCCAATGTTTCCAGGCGCAGCTGTTGCAATAGCAAAACCTGCACAGGTGCCTAATCCTCTCACCCAAGAAAACCATACTGAAAAGGTCCCTTCTCTTCCTGCAGGTGAACATTCTAACCAAAGAAGCCTTCCAAATGCATGCAGCAGACCAGTTGAAGTGCTTTGGATAGCAGCAAAAACAAGCAAATGTTTTATCTGCCAATTGTGTTTGTGGAAATAGAATCCATAACCGGAAGTAAGCGTTGCTAATAAGAAGCCGAGAAGCTTCATTTTCATGGCGTCTGCCTTCATTATCTGCTGTAATGGATGGAGCAGTGAAAGGGAAAGTAAAGGAACCATGAAATATGTTAACCATAAAAATAGTACGTTATGTGGTTCGAGGCAAAGGTAGCCAATTGCATAAAGTATCCCTCCTGCAAAAATGCACATTGTTGAGAAAGAAGAAAGGAATACCGCTGCAAGGCTTCCTACTGCATAAGGGTACTTGAAAATTGACAAGGCATGGACTTTTGGTACAGAGTTCGATGATGAAAGGGCTCTTGCACTAGGCCTATTAGCGCTGAAGATGTGAACCAATCCGACACCCCATATTAGGCCACTGAAAATCGACACAACCCATAAAGCAGTGAAGTGATCATCCCTTCCAAGCATATGGTACGTAAATGAAGACATAATGGCAGCACCCAAGCAGCCAGCTGCGGTGCTGTAAAGGGATAGATAACTACCAAAAACTCTCCTGTCAGGGAAACGGGTTTTAGTTATGGTCGAACCGATGAATCCTTGGATCATTAGGCCGAGGTGGCGGGCATGGTAGGCTGCACCAATAGTGTTAGCTCCTACAATAATGGCTATGTATACTGGAAATATCCATGACTTTCGGAAAAAACCTGCAGGCAGGCAGAAGATGACTCCAAGACCTGTTGCTACCCCGGGTATTAGTTGCGGGTTTGTGTCATAATCAAGGTGAAGTGAGACAACGGCAAGTAAAGGTGCTGAAAGAATGAGTCCTGTAAACCATGAAATCGAAGTCCACTCTAATGGGGAGAAACTCTTGTTACTGACACTGATAGACCGTTGTATTAGTCCTTCATATCTGTAATTAATCACTGTAATGGTCAGTATTCTGCGGTATAGCAAGCTCGATAGTTCAGTTGTATAACATTGAACCAACTCATTAAAAGATTAAGGCGTTAGAGACCGAAACATCTATGTACTGATTATATTTTAACACACGCCTTCTCTCGTGAATGAATGACGATCAATTATATAATGTTGAACCAACTCATGTAAAAGATTTTTCATTGAAGCATAATAAGAAGAAGAAAGTTCTGCCATTAAAAACCGGTGAGATCAGAAAGGCTTTGTGATCATTAAATTTTTTTATGGACTAGAGATTATATTTAGTTTAAATTCCTTACCCTGTTTATTTCCAGGTAGAAAAGTCGATTATTTCTTCAACGACCTAAGTTGTCCTTCCATCAAATTACGACATTTATAATGCTAATATTGATGCTATTTCGTCAATGACCTTTCATCAAATTTCGATGCTACTTAATATATACTTACAGTTGCATTTCATTCTTCCCGCACTTCAAATCCCTATAGCTCTTCAACCAACCTCGTTGAGGCTCATGTGGCATGGACACGGTTTGGCTGATGATGAGGGGGAACACAATCGGAATCAGAACAGTATGAACAAAATACGAACACAGTCCATACAAATACCAACACAGAACTTCACCCTTGCTCGGCCTCTCTTCAAGATTCGCAGCATATTTTTCGTAATTCTCTTCAGCCCTCTGGAATTCCATCGCCACTCTATGAACATCTGGTGTTGCCATAACTTCTTCATATTCTTTAGGCCTTTCTGCCATATTTTCTTGAATCTGCGGACTTCTTTCTCCCATTTACGCACTTACGATTATTGTAGAAAGGGGAATTTCTGTTGGAGTTTGGCAGTAGAAACAAACATTTTTGTAGGGTGTCTAGTATGCACATTGCAAAACAGCTGGTTGTGAAATTTACAAGACAGTTAAAAGACATTGGTTTGTTCACTTGATAGTATACGTACAAAAAAGGCACAATTGGATTATTCTCTAGCCTTATTCTAGTCTTTCATGAAATAAAAAAATTTAGTACACAAGAATTTAGAATTTGAATTGAAGAAAGTAAGGAAACACATTCAAAGTTACAAGTAATAACCAAGTGCCAGAAGTGCAGTAGGAAGAGCATGAGCGGTGCCGATCAAAGAAACGTGCACTTATACGAATCCAAATGATATGGGATTATGGAATATAGGATCCACAACCTTCCTCCCGTTCAGACAACGGGTAGTGTTATTCAAGAGAATTGAACATTTCCCGAAGGCAAATACCAAAAACTATAGCAGCAAAGAACCTAGCTGCAATAGAGGCTCTTGAAAATTATGCTTACGGGGACAGTAAAATGCATCAATTCAATAGAAGGCCAATTTTTTTCTTGGCCAATGATTTACTCATTTGACAATACTTAAAAGTGTTATTTCTTTACACTTCTCAACAATTTGGATTTTCAATTAGGTTTAGATGTACCACATTTTAGGATTCAACAATGAAGTCAGAGAGTAAGAAACTACAGTAATTCCCACAGAAATTCACGACCCACTAATGGAAATGGATTGCATTCGAAGTTATTTTTTGCAGATCCTCACAAAATTCACTATGGAATCGACCGGTGGTTCAAACTCCACTGGCCTTCTAAGCATGGTATAAATTTTTGTGGGGGTGTGCATTTTTGACATTTTTTTTACCTCTCGTTCGAAAAAAAAATGGGATTGTATGTGAGAAATTTGGGGAATTGTATATTCGATCATTCACTAATTTCTTTTCTAAAGTCTTTGTCAAACGGGTCCTAAATCAATCAAGATATAAAAGGAAAAACTTGTCCGTCAAAAGTCCTTGAATTGTTTCCATTTCATATGTGATTTTGCTTCACCATACTGGAAATCTCCATAGGTTTTCAACTGAAAATACATACATGATGGAGAACTTCTCGATTTGTGTTGATTTATCTAACACTGAAAATGAAACAACACGACAATACAAATCTAGTGAATTTTTTACAAAATTTTTACGCCTTTGTTGCTTCTAATGAAGCTCCAGGCTTGCTCGTGACAATCTGCTCGTAGAGGTCTCTGATCTTCAAGCCGTTAATTGTTTGGAAGAGACGAGTTCCATTGTTGCTGCCGGGGAAATCTGCACGTTTCGACATCCATCTCCAACATTGACACCTGCAACAAACACGGGGATTCATTCGGGAACAAGCATCAATGAATTATGGCAGAATCTGTAGGAAAAACTAATACTAGAAGATCACATTTGGATCAACAGATGATAATGTATTTTGGTATGCATAACTATTTGAAATGAAGATGCTGCAAGAAAATGCAGCCACAAGAAGGAAATTTCACATTTTTCTAGTCTCAACTCTTTTTTTTTTATTATTGAGAATGGAATTTGCATGAAAATAAAATAAATTTTAGACAATTAAATTGCCTAAAATTTATTTATATGAAAATTATTAATTAAATGTGTTTGATTGATTTAGTTTTAAAATATTATACTTTTCTATTTTTTTATTAGTGGGTAGATGAGAGAGAGAGGGAGATAAATGAGAAAGAAAGAGAAAGTAAATTACCTGAAAAATAAAAACCATCAATCTTTAAAGAAAATGTTTTTCATGAAAAAAATTATCAATAAATTTGGGTGAAAAAAATGATATTTTTTATAAAAAAATAAAGCAAATCAAACACATTATATTCTTGATATAAACTGAAGGAGAAGTGTAGAAACCATCTTATGGCGCGGTTGTATTTCAAATTTACAACGAGCAATTGTGAGTTGAAACATTTCCCCTTTTACGTCCATGCCCATGTTTATTCTGAATTTTTCACGAATGAGATTTGCATATGCATCAAACACGCTTTTTTTTTTTTTTTTAATGTTTTTCATTCAAAATAGAAAATAAGAGTTTGTATAGCCTTATTTTTTAAAAATAAAAAGGTTAATCTTTTCAGCAATACCTCAATAATTTTTAAGAAGCCATTTTTCTTTTTCTTTTTTTTTTAAAATTTTGGTTACACGTATGACATGGTTTTTTTGAAACCCGATTTTTTTTTTTTTTTTTAATAATTGTAGTTCAACGACGTACACAATTTTTGTTAACTACACATTAATTATTTTTATTTATTTATTTATTTTTACTGTAACGATGCATTTGTTCTATCAGCTCAACCAAATTTCACCTTTTTATTAAAAATTGGTCTTTATTTGTTTCCATTAATTTTATTTTATTTTTTTCTCATAAAAGCACGTTAAACTCAAAACAAAGTTACTAATTAACAACAACCGTTTTCGTTGCATTGGTTCTTGTCTCCGACTTGTGAAAAAGCATATTATAAAGATTTTCCAATTAATTTTCTATTAAATTCTACATCACGCATTAAGCTTAACCCCTATTTTAACAATATTTTTCCTAGGCCAGAATGAAAGTATTTCTTCAAGGGGTGGAGTTAAAATAAAAGTTAAATTACAAGTAAAAAATAAAAAATCAGGAGCGCAGTGACGAAACAAAACTCTTAAATTCCGACAAACAAAACAAATAGAAGTAGAATCGAGTTCTATCTAATTACCGCAATATTAAGAATGCATGAACATGCCGCGGTAAAAGTAGAATAATTTCTATCGGAAAATCCAATCATTTCATAACATATATTTCCATTGCCTCAACAAGAAGAAACACACATGACTAGTAAGAGAAATGTATATACTTGTGCACCTCAAAGAGAAATGTACAGCTTCCTGATCCAAGTATTACTTGTTCCCTCGGAAATACAAATATATTTTCTGCAAAAGGGAGATAAGTAAACAAAGAATAACTCATTAATACACAAAACACACATCTGTGCAATAACATACACAAATAAAGTCAGTAAAGGAAGAAAAATACAACTAATGAACTCCTCAGAGCACCGAGCCTGCCTACACACGCACACATTTTTACGAATTATGAATTTATAGGTGTACATGTTTATGTGTAAATGGATACAAATATAAATAGATAATAAAGTAACAAATTCTTCATGAATAATTTGATTTCCCTCTATTCAGTGTTGAAAGACTGAAATAAATGATTCATAGAACCAGACCAAACGACCAGCAATACCATTTATCTCATATTCTAGTCATGTATGCACAGAGAAGACACGCCTCAAGTTTTCATCACAATATGCACAAACCCAAAAATACAAAAAATAAAAAATCTAAACATACAATGGTTTACAGAACACCAAACCACTAAAGCCTCAGGATCTCATAAAGTACGTCATTAGTATATTTACGGTGATCAATGCTCTAACCTGAAGCACCCACAAGCTCAGCAGTGACTCAAGGCAGAACAATGCAAATCCAACCAGGTAAAAAATCTGCAAAATGATGATAATTGTATGTGCTCATATTCACATAATGTAAGTGCGAGAAAAAGATGAAAACAAACAACAAAATGATGATAATTGTACCAAGTTAGAAAGCCCCTCTTTCAGGAAGCCACAGAGCTTTAAAAAAGCAAGTTTATAGTCTCATGAAGGCGGACAAGTAACAACCACAGCCAAAAGAAGCAAATGTCGAATAACCGCCAAATAATAATATAATCACAAAAGTAATTTGTATAATTTTCCCAACTAGGGAACTATCATTTTATAGTATAAGCCTCAATACCTTCTCTCCAATTTAGAATCCATTGTTTCATCTTTACTATTTAACAAACACATTCTGACCACACCGTAACCAGTACCACAAACATGTTTTTTTCCCGCTTTTCATTCCCAATTAACTAGTCCAAAAAAGTTCAATTGACACCAAAACAAAACATAGGAAAAATAAGAAATGTAGTGTTCCCAGATTAAATTGAAGCCCATGTCCACATTATATGCCAAGTGATGGCAATCCCTAAAAAAGACAATTGCTTATTGTCAACAAACAGAAGTACTGTCAGCCTAGCAGTTGAGATACATCTGCTCATTGGACTCATATAAAGGAGGATAAAACCGGAGGGGGGACAAAATATAAGCTTCGATTTCATTAGCTGGCAAAAGTACTTGTAAAGAGCAGATATATTGGCAACAAGCAAAACACAAGCATGGGCATACAACTTACCCCCACCAAGACATGGTCAGAGAAGACATCAATCGCAGCAAGGATACCACTGACATCAAGAGAAAGAAAAAGAATATATTAGTCATGAAAATGAAGAATACGTACATACAAACTGAATTCTGCATCCCACTATCACAGTACTTCCTAATAAGTTAAATTAGCAGAGTTAATCCTATGCAAGTCCTCCTAAATAAGCCAACCTATTCAATGCTTAAACTTAATAAAGAATAACGATTAAAGGGCTTCCAGCTTTTGCCTACCCAGTTGTCATTTAGGAAAAAGAAACTAGCACAAAAGATTGTCATGGACAAAATGATAATAACCATGGAACCAAGTAGAATAAGTAAATACAACAGTGCACAAATTTGGAATTTAGAAGAGAAAATATAAGAGATTGTCATGGACAAAGTTATATGACCATTGAACTAAGTAGAATAAGATAGTAAATACAGCAGTTAACAAATTTTGTAATTCAGAAGAAACCAAGAAGACCCACAAAATTTAATTTTACAGGTTAAGAAGATGGAAGAAGAATCTCACGTAAATGATTTCCCATGAAAGACAATTGGAGGTGCAATTGCAGCAAATATGCAAAAACCAATGTGGATCTGAATAGTGAAAATTAAATAAAAAATATTAGAATAGAAACAATATTTATATAGCAAAAATGTACATGACAACAAACAGAACACATACCAAGTAGAAAAGGAAAAACCAGCTAAATTTAAGTGCGCTGTCAGTCCTGAACTCAGAATCAGTAACAAAAATAGCCGTTATTCCACAATAATAGCAATCACCATAAAGCGAAATAAGGAGATTTCAAATACCTCATGGCACGATACAAAGGCCTGTACCAGAGAACGTATGAAAGGGGGCATCCCATTAAAGCATAGATTATTGCAAGGAAAAAAATCTTGACTCCTAGGAATAATGAAAACACACAGTAACAAGGTCCAAATTTATTTATGACTTGATACACCAGAAGATCAGAATGCAACAATTTGAAATGAAAGAACAAGCAAAGAAACTTACCACCGCCCTTTATCCAACAAACAGTGATGGCAATAACATTGAAGACAAGGCAGAGAACAATACCTGGATAGAATTTCATAAGATGAGGCAAAGTCATAGTATTCATGCCCTCAGATTTGTGACAAACCACAGATCAAAGTCCCACATACTCATGGACAAACACAAGGCAATTCCAATTTCCAATTCTAAAATAGTTAATAAAGAAAGTGAATAAGTAAACTCAGTTTGACCAATAATTGTTGATTATGCTTAGCATTCAAAAAACTAACCTACAGGGTGACAGCAAGGGCAGTAATGTAAAATATTCACTCAACAAGAGTGTTTAATGATCTGCCAAAGACTAAGCATGAATAGTTTGAAAGATGTAACTGATTTAAAGCAAAGAAACAAATATATGAATAAGACATGTTCTCATGTCTGTGACTGTTTTCAGAAAATTGGTCAGCCACAAATGAGCAGAGACCTACCACAAATGAGCAGAGACAGACCTCAGTTATAAAAATTCAAAAGCTTAGTACAATGAATTCCAATCTTTGGCATGCATATATTCAAGGTAACAGAAGCCAATGCTGCTCTCACACAATAACCATCATATCCAAGAACCAGCATTTAGCAAGGTGACCAGAACTAAACACAAAACCTGCACTAGGAATTAAAAGATACAACTTTCTAAAGATGAAGAGGAGTTTTGACAAGTAAAAAACTAAAAATCAAAAAGGAGGGCACCATACACACCTAACCAACTTGCAAAAGCCAGATACTGCAACCTCTGAGCATGAACTGGTATCTCATTGGCTATATCATGATGAATAATTGGAAAAAAGGGGGGCCAATTTTTATTATCCACAGGAACACCAGCTGAAATCGAACCATTGCAAACTGAATTAGAAACAAGAGAGAACAAGAAAATCAAATCATATACATGATGGTTCTATCTCATAACATACCACTGGCAACAGCATCTTCTCTACGTTTAATATCCTGAAAATCCACAAGCCATTTAGTACCATTGAAAACTTAAAAACACAAAAGGGACCAGAGCCAAAATATATATTATTATCACAACAAGGTGATAAATTGTGAACTAATTATTTTTCCTACGAGTTTAAGCCTGAGAGGCTCGCATGAGGAGCAAAAACATTGAAAAGCAAATTAGAGCAATACAGCAAAATCTTTCCTAATGTTTCTTTTGTAAGTCGTCAAACACAATCTTGAAAAGTATTTTCCCCGAATGAATATCTTCAAACAATTTCAATGAAACATGGAAACCAACCCTTTCTCTCCTGTTCAAATCTGCTTCCCAACTTGAAAGTTCTTTCCCCTTTTTTCTTGGATCCTGAAAATTTAGGCCACAATTTAGATAAGAAATGTACTTTCTCATTTAGAAATTCTTACATTATACTTGTCAACTACATTACATTCATTGTATCTAATGGTATATCCACGGTGGCATCATTTTTCTGGCCGAAACCCAGGGTACTGGCAACCATATGGGGAATCCGTGACTTTGAACCTGGAGCCGCACTACCATTCTGCATCACAACCCAACAAATAACATGATATTAAGATTATAGATAGAGAGCAACTATAAATGGAAAGGTTCTAGAGAGCCACCAGAATTGGACAATAAGATGTAATCAACAAATAACTATAAGCCAAATTAAAATTTAATCCAAATTAAGCATACCATTAGATCCTTTAGCTCATATTAGCTTATTCTGTAAGCCATGAATTTTTTCTTGTATTACTTTTTAATGTTGGGAAGGTGTGGAGTTGGTGGGACCCACATATTGCCTCAAAAATTTGCAAATGATTTATCTGCTGGAATTTTTTACCAAAGCACACAACTTAAGCTTCATACCACCCATTATTTTAGCAAGAATTTTGAAGGGACTATAGTCAATAGAAGACTTGAGTCACATTGTATTAAGAGCATCTCCAAAAGATTATGAGCATCTTATGCAAAATAGAGAATCTTTAAATTTAGAAAGTAAAATTTTTTATGCACTCCAACAAGCTCTTTATTTTGTTTCTTACAATGAACATTTATTGATTTTTGCTCATATCTTATTTAACATAATTTTTTTTATATGTCAATGGCCAATTAATTCAAATATGATTTGAATTAGTATTAAAATTGTAGAGCATCATCGAAATTTGAAATTTATTAAATACAATCATTGTTAATTAAGAATAGAGAGTGAGTTTGACTTTCTAAATTTGAAGAGTCAAACCCACTATTTATCATAAAAGTTAAAATGAAGACTCTTGGAGCTTATTTTTAAGAATTGGTCTCCTAAAATAGAGAGTATCTTGTGTTCAAAAGTCTCTTGGAGACGCTTTTAGTTGCTACTTTCCTTTACTTAAGTGATAAATGCACCAGTAATATTAGCACATCTGGAGCCCTTGTTTGTCTACCATTATTCCAAAAAATTATTTACTATAGTAAAATTCTCCACCGCACATTCA
>CAIGRT010031395.1:0-12107 GCA_903798405.1 Fraxinus platypoda
CTTAATTGGGCTTCCTTCCTTGGGCCATTCCAATTGGGCTACAATTTTTGTGTGCGAACAGCTCCACCAACCAACCTTATTCTTTCACAATGCCATTTCTGACAAATAAAAGAGAGTTTCAGATAACAATTCTAGATACCTTCTTCTCATATGTAAATTAAATTAAATAAACCTAATTCACCATTCATACCCCATGACTACAATAGTCTTCTAATAAATCCAACATGTGCTGAAATTGAGTATATATCAGAACTCTGTGGCCATGCTCTTTAAGTTTGACCATCATCTTTAGGGTTAATTACCCCAATAGTCACTGAACTTTACCGAAAGTTTCCACCAAGTCACTGAACTTCAAAAACTACATGGTTGGTCACTGAACTTTTGAAAATGCAACCTCATTCATCACTGAACTTTAAAAATCACCACATTAGTCACTGAACTTTGCAAAAGATTTCTACGGGGTCACTGAACTTTGCAAAAAGTTTTCCAAGGGGTCACTGGATTCAGTGACCATCTGAGAAACTTTTGCAAAGTTCAGTAACTAATGGAGTGATTTTTAAAGTTCAGTGATGGATGGGGTTGCATTTTCTAAAGTTCAGTGACTAACCACGTAGTTTTTAAAGTTCAGTGACCTTGTGGAAACTTTCGGTAAAATTCAGTGACTATTGGAGTAATTAACCCTCATCTTGTCCAAAAGTTGNGTAGTTTTTAAAGTTCAGTGACCTTGTGGAAACTTTCGGTAAAATTCAGTGACTATTGGAGTAATTAACCCTCATCTTGTCCAAAAGTTGTAATTTTCCAGAGGATTCCAGCAGTTGCCTGCCATGTATGTAATTATCCAAATTAGCAGTAGTAGTGACTATAAAAAAAGTGAGACAAAAACAAGTTTGAGAAAATAATTGAATCTAAAAGAAACAAGCATATCTTCTCATCTTTTAAGATGAAGTCCATCAAGATAAGGCTCAAGGTGCTGCATATCATAGCTTAGGGGTGACAATCGAACCGATTGGCTCGTCGGCTCGGCCCGCTCGATTCGTACTATAGCGACCCACGAGCAGGCCGACTCGGTAGGCGAGCCGAGCCTGCTCGGCTCGTTTTTGACGAGTGGCTCGTCTATTTTTATTTTTTTTTAATAGAAGGAGAGTTAAAAAAAAATTCAAAAAAGGCGAGCTCGAGTCGAGTAGCTCGACTCGGCTCGGCTCACTACAGTACGAGCTCGTGGGCCGAGCCGAGCTCGCCCACGAGCAACGAGCCGAGCAGAAGCTCGGCTCGTTTTATAACGAGCCACGAGCTCGAGCTCGTGGGCAACGAGCCGAGCCGGCTCGGCTCGACTTGTTTGCCACCTCTATCATAGCTTCAACAAGCATTCCAGTAATTCCCATATGAATTCTCATTTTTGGCTAAGCATACGCATTTTCTAATCTATCAACAATAAATATGAGAAATTTGAAGTCAAATGAACATATTACTTGTCAAAATCATTATAGTCCTCTGGTTCAACACCTTCCAGCATAAGGGGGTGACAATGGGTTCAACAACTTCCAGCATAAACTTTTCCAATATGCAAAGGTTTGAGAGTAGGTGAATTTGAGGTTGTAACCGGATCCATGGACTTGGAATGGAGAAAGAATTTTATATCTATGGATTTGTCAAATCCAATTGTTTTGAAACCCATTTGTGCAAAACAAAATTTGCATTCCAAATTGCAAATTCACCGATCTCTCTTCCAGTTCGCCCTGCCTCCCCCTCCCCTCTCCAACTAGAGAGCAGAAAAATTGAATTATACAAGACATCTTAAAAGCAGAAATCTATTACTCATAGTATCGCAGAAACCCAGTACAAAACGTAATCCCAAACTTGCCAAATTCCACTAAAAAACCAATCGTCCACAAACCCTTCTGGCTTCCATCCTCAATAAAAAACTTCTTAGCAGCATTTCATCGAACAAGAACACCCGAGTCTTCATCTCCATCGCCTTCACTCATTCTCCGCCTCTATGATCGTCAATTCATTCAAAATCTAAACTCTCGTTCCCTCCACCCCAACTGCCTAGCAATATCCATTCTCTGGACACTTGTCCTCGAGAAAGGAAGAGTGATATATTTCTAAAAATCAAAGTCAGTGGAGTATTTCTAAAAATTTATTAAGGGAAAACCCTCCGAATTCTCAAATATTAAACGTGATAACCAAAAGAAAAAGAACAGATCATACACAGAATACTTGAGTGGAAACAGGAGCTGGAGGTGGAAAGGCGTTCGGGAAATTGGAGGTGAACTGGCGTTGGAAAGCACCTTACGGAGGCCGTGGGAGATGTAGGTTTAGGGGAGAAGAAAATGTAAACCAGAGGAAGGAAGGAACTTCGGTTACGGGAGAGATAGGATAAGTCAGAAAATGACATTTCTCTAGTGTTTTCTGAAATTAAGTGTTTTATATTGAAAATGTTCAAAACGCGCTTTTGGATATTTTGAGTTTTCAGTACAATTTTTTTCTTTTTGTTTTCAAAAATTCATTTTAGAAAATGAGAAAGAAAAGTCGTTTTCAGTGCTTTGAAAAATCAAAAGTCGAAAACAACAAAAAGAAGAGGACATTGTATTTCACACTCATTTCTAATAACACCGTCTATAATAAAAAATATTTTTCATGTTTTCTCACAATCTTTTCCTATTTTTTAACCAATACATTCATTAAAAAAAAAAAGGCTTTTCAAAGAATCATTTCTCATAAAATCTTTATCAAACAAGTGCTAAATTATTGAAAAAAAATATATATATAAATTCTTTGAGTTACATGGTGAAAAAGCCTCATCTGATTCACCGGTTTGATTGCTCATGGCACAAAAGAGTAAAATTTTCAAAGAAATGGGAGAATACATGATGACAGAAACAAAATACGTGAAAGCTATACATAAATTACAGTAACAGCACAAGAGGAGCTGTTATGAGCATCAGCATTGAGAATAGGTTACATAATATCTTCCCGGCACTAGATTTCTCTGTTTTCTCTGATAGTGATGATGATGGTGGCATTGCAGAGCAATCAAGTCCATCCTTTGACTCCCGGCACTCACTGGCAAATAGACCAGGTGGATACTTCCCGTAGAGGTTAATGTAGCTGAACATGGTTGAAGCGCAGTCGTTAGATAAGTCGTTCAGTTCATCATAAAAAGGACAAGCAAATTCTTTAAAAGCGCCGCAGCACAGATTGGGTGGGTATAGTGGCCCTTTGCACTTGCTGGTGATGATAGTGTAGTTCTGGAACTCAAAGTTAACAGGGCAAGCTATGCATCACGAACGATAAAATAATCAATAAACTGTCCTCAAAAGCAGAGAGAATCGAGAATTTCAAATGAAGATGCAATGTTCCTGAAAATAAAATCGAATCTTGTCTGTTCTCGCTTAAAATATTTTAACTGAGTGGCTCATAGTAACTGTACTATCAAACAGGAGTAAAAACCTAATCCTACTAGCATCATAGCTACAAAAACCAAAAAATTTCATAAGTTCGGGACACAATAATGGGGAGTACAATGTACACAACGTTTAGCCCACAAATTTGTCATAACCATTGTATAGGGATATACAATCAGCATAATAGACCGTTTTCACAAACGAACACAACGAAAAATATTTTGCATTATCTATTGTGTAACTGCCAACCGGATTAGTACCGAAAAATGAATTGGGAATGGCCTTAATACGTGGAACGTGGCAAGTATAGATGCAGTAATGACCAAAAATCCACAGAATCAAGATTTTCCAGGCGGCAAAGATTCATGATGTTGTGTGACATGACAGCTAGAGATTGTTCACTCTACTTATGTAATCTATTTTGGAAAAATCTTTCCTTATTCTGAGATCCCGGAATATATTACCAGTAATCTTCGAAAATCAGTGAAGGATTCAAACCAGATACAATTAACTCTATTATATAATGCCTACCGTGTCATGAATCTCAAGCTTTTGGGATTCAATGACATTCAACGAGGTGAAACCTTGTTTAGTAAGTTATGGTGGTTGAGTAAAAAATTTAGGTGGGTATAACCAAGAAATGGGCAAGTGGAGTAACTGGTGGCACAAGAAATAAAAATTGCCAGTCTATGAACTGAGAAAATTTGCTTGTCCAGTTAATTCCGGCAGACATAGGAAGCTACATTGGCAGATTTGCTTCGTCTTTGCACTACATATTAGGCTTTAATCGATTAATATATAAACATTTGAATGTTTTGAGAGGTATGCCACAAAGTATGTAATTTCATCATAAATATATTCCAAATTAAGCTCCCAACAACACTACTTTAAGCATTTGCACAGAGGAAACCCACAATATCAGAGTAACAATTGTTGCATAATAACTATAAATAATTCTTTCCAGTTAAAAACTTACAATAGAAAACATAAAATCAAGAAAAATTAGGAATGCGAAAAGAATTTATTCGAAAAAATATATATAAGAAATTACCTTTCTTAGCTTGAAGGAGCCTCCTATTAGTTGAATCTGGGGATCCGAAGATACCATCTGCATCAATTAACAAATATCACACCGCAAAATTAAACAATTCTCATAATTCAAACAAATTAATTTACATGAATTTAAACTCACAAACCTGAAATAAAAGTGGACGCCGAGAGACCAGTGAAAAGGAAGAGAAACAGAACCAGAATCAAACAACACTTAATCTGACTCAAACCCATTATTGCCCTGTAATTTTTCTGATCTAATTTAGCAAAATGTAATTAAAATAAAAAAAATTCTCTATAGACGGGTGAAATTCCCTCCCAAGTTATATTCCTTTGATATTCTTTCTGATCTATCTTTCTATTTCTAATCTACCTAAGAATCTAATTATATTCAAAGGGAAAACAAGTATCATTAATTATAAATATTATTATATAGACATAAACGTGTATGCATGACCCTAAATTGAAAGAAAGGTTTGTTGAATCAATGTGAGAGTGGGGCCATGTCATACAAAAATGTAAGGAGAAGGAGATGGATAGAACATGAAGTGGAGACAGCTCACATACAGATTTCACTCGCAACCGCGTCCCACCAACTGATTATTGTTGTACATGTAGGGACGGCACAAGTATTTTGAATATCTCATTTTACAAGTAATATTATTCGGATTTTGACAGATTGCCCCCCATGAATTTTATACATGGATGTGGATGATTTGATTAAAAAAAAAGTTCATTGTATTTTAAGCAGTCTAATAAAACATGTTATGTGACATTATTTCAAGCATTATGTCAATCATTATGACACTATAACATGATTTATATTATTCGCCGTGCTACACGTAATCTCCCCCATCTATCACATGGGGTCTAGGGCCCATGTGGCTCTAGAAGTTTATCATTTTCCTATTCAACCATTCTTTTGGCATACTCGTAATTCCAAACTTTTCAATTCGTCTATCCATTTGATTATTCAAAAAATAAAAAAACTAAGTTAATGGATGATTATATTTACACTATATTTTAGTTATATTAAATGTGATTAATCTTTATTTATTATCGCACTTATATCCTCAACTTTTTGCATCACATTTTTATTTTTAACATTTCGTTAATCAAAAAATCTTGTCTTTAGTCATAGTTTTCGTCCAAAAATATTGTTAATGTGATTTAAAATTAGGGTAAAATATTTAATAGTATTTTTGTAGTATCATTTATTTTGCTTTTTCGAAAATACAATTGGCAGAGGGGTCTTTTTTTTCTATGTTAAAGAAAATTTTGGAGAGAAATCATAATCAGGAAATAATTTATGTTAATTTGAGAATAAGAATGAGATTAAAAAAAAGTTTGAAACATAAATGTGATAATGTGTAAAGATTATGAACATTTTATGCAACTAAAATATATTCTAGTTATTAAACATTTCATTTGTGTTATTGAAGGTATCATACCTTTTATGTAGTTACAGATTTGATCCAAACATTTCATTTGTGCCAGCGAAGGTAACAAACTATTAAAAAAATTGTAGGTCCAGTCGAAAATGACAGTTTCCGTCTGTTTGACCACCAAAATCGTTAGTTGACACCAAAAATGAAAATTTTAATAATTTTTCCCAAATAGGCAACTGAAATTTGGACATTACACACTTTCCTTTCAAAATCAAAAAAGTCAGTTACTCTTCATTTCATCATATAATATGGAACCTGCAAAAACCTATGAAGATGAAGCTGAAATGTACAAAGAAGGGATGATCATTCATCAGATATTGCAGCGATGATTTTTTTCCCAACATGTGTATGGTAAGTGTGCTCCATTTTTTTCCTATTTAAGGTATGAAACACTGTGATAACAAGTTGTGCATTAGATTGTCTTCATACACATGGAAATTTAAAAATGTTGAGTGATTTGATGACTTTGAACTTAATATATTGTGTAATAGTTTGTTCTGTACATGTGCATTGCTCGAACTGAAAAGGGTTAGGGCTTATTTTTTTTTTTTTTCATTTTTTTGTTTAGGGAAAAATACAAAGTATTTCAGTATACGCCTCCATCATGGTGGAATTTTGTTTGGAAAGATGAAAAATTTTGTGTATGGAAATTTCTTCTAGATAATGCCATGAAAATGTTGAGATATTATGATAGAATCAAATATTTATACAAGATAAAGAAGATGAGTTAGAGTTAAGCATCATTATAGTTGGTTGAAGATTCAGATTTCATGAATGTAGTGAAGTTGCACGGTGAAAATATGATGGTTGAATTGTATTGCTTACCTGTAGTTGAGGTTTTGGAGTTACCCTGGGATGAAACAGAACAAAATGATGTTTTTGTGGTTGATTGTGAGACCGGTGAGGAGTTGGTCAATGTTCAAAAGTTTGGAGTACATGATGAACCAATGGATGAGAAGCAACAATGCTATGCTATTGAAATTTATGATGATTCATTAGAAGGTGATGACTTATACAAAATTGATGAAGTAAGTGACATGAAAGTAGATGAGGAGCATTTTATGTTTGGAGGAGATGATGGACAAGATGATAGGAAAAATGATATGGATGTTGAAGCACAAGATGATGTTGAAGAGGCTGTAGTGCACAGAATAGAAACTTTTCCTGGTAAAACTGATGTTGGTAAAACAGATGCAGAGGTTGGGATAATAGAGGATGATTTAACTAGGCTGAACCAGTCGTTGGGGTGGATTTTGATGGTGGTTTTGAAGCAGACTTACCTGAGGTACAATCTAAGATTCATGAAACTAAGATGCAGTCTGTTGAACCAGAGGTGCAGGCTGGTGAAACTAAGGTGCAGGCTGCTGAACCAGACTTGCGAGATGGTGAAACTGATGTCTAGGCTGCTGAACCAGAGTTGTAGGCTGGTGAAACTGAGGTGCCAGACGTGCGACTGGTGAAACTGATGTGCAGCATGGTGAATTAGAGGTGCAGTCTGGCTAAAATAATGTGCAGCAAGATGAACCACATATTGAGGTATAGTTTGGTGAATCTAAGGTGCAACATGGTGAACCAGTGGTGCATGATGGTGAATCTAAGATGCAACAAGGTGTACCAGAGCAATCTGAGGCTAACTTCACTGTAAATATAAATATTACTGAGAGTGAAATTGAACCACATATTAAGGTTGAAACAAATCATCATGTTGAGCAAAAATACCATGTAGATGATGTGTAAGTAGATTCCTTAGATCCTGAGCAAAATGATGAATATGTAGAGGGTTTTTTTGGAGGAATTAAATGACTCTGAGTATGAGCAGGAAGAAAATATACACATAAATGATAATGATGAAAACACAGATTTCAGGTTGAGTGAAGATTTTGATATTAGTATTGATAGTGTAAGGGGTGAGCAGGAAGGTGGGGCAATTCCTCAAGAAAAAGTTAGAACATATTATGAAGACTCGGATGAGCTTAAAAGCTTGCCTAGTGACAATGAGGCTGAGAGATCATCTGTCAGAAGGATGAATGAGTGCTAGTTTAACCCCACAATTGATAAAGATGATCCAAAGTTCAAGTTAGGTAATGCATTTGTAATACATACTTAGTCACTAATTTCAAAATGTAATTGACAACATGCTTCGTTCATTTCTTACAGGGATGACATTTGACAATGTTAAGACTCTATGGTCTGCAGTAGTTTAGTACTCAATTAAAAATTCCAGGCAACTCAGATTGTGAAAAATATGATAACATAGTTGAGAGTTAGATGTCAAGATAATTGCCCTTAGGTCTATATGCATACCAACAACCAGACAAGAGTCTCAAAATTAACACATTTAGAGATGAGCACACATGTACCATAGTGTGGCAAAATAAAAAGGTTAATGCGGGTTATCTTGCAAAAAAAAAAAAAAAATACTTAAGAAAGTTTAGGTATGATCCCAAAATGTCAATGAGCAATTTTGTGAAAACTGTGAAAGAAGATTGCACGTATGAGATTTCAAAGCATCAGTTCTACAATACAAGATCTAAATGTGCAGAAGTGGTGCATGAGATTGTAATTGAGTAGTACAAAATTTTATGGGATTATGGAGGGGAATTAAAGATAATAAATCATAGTCGTACATGCATATTGAAGGTACATGTCCTACTTTTAAGAGATTGTATATATGTTTAGAGGTTTGTAAGAAAGGTTTTATAGCTGGTTGCAGGCCAGTAGTAGGGTTGGATAGTTGCTTCATAAAGTCTGCATAAGGTAGGCGGTTGCAGCTACTGGCATTGATGGTGAAAATTGTATGTTTCTTATAGCATGAGTAATTGTAGACGTTGAGAATAAAACAAATTGGCAATGGTTCATAGAGTTGTTGGTTGATGACATATGGATGTATAACCCTAGAGTTTGGACATTAATTTCTAATAAACAAAAGGGTTTGGTGGATTTTATAAGTTCATTGTGTGAAGGGGTCAAGCACAGATGTTGTGCTAGACATCTATACAGTAATTTCACCTTGGTACACAAAAGCTGACCCTTAAGAACTTGTTTTCGGCTGCAGAAAGGGCAATAACCTTGCCAGAGTGGAGGAGTACAATGAATGAATTGAAAGATGTTAATAAGAAGCTTACAAGTAGTTCAATGAAAAACCATCTTCCCAAGGGAACAAATCACACTTTGAAGAGCATTTCAAGTGTGATATTCTTTTGAATAACTTGTGCGAGACATTCAATTCTTTCATTGCTGTTGCCAAGGAGAAGCATATCATCTCAATGCTAGAGAAAGTCTAACATCAGTAAATGGTAAGAATGAATGCAAAAAGAGAATCAACATAGAGGTGGAATCATGCATTCGGGCCAAAAGTAATAAAAATAAATGAAAAAGCTTAGGCTAAGGCTAAGGCTAAGGCGAGGTACCTGAATGCAGACTATGCATGTAATCATAAGTTTGAGATAAGCAGCAGAGATGGATTGAGGTAGAGTGTTGACTTAACAAAACATGAATGTACATGCAGAAAATGACAACTGATTGGAATACCATGTCCCCGTGCAATATCAGGCATGTTTTCAAGGGATATATGCATATATGAGTACATTGATCTGACCAATGTCAGGATCTAAGTTATGGCTGTTAAGGGATAGAATCTCACATCGAATAAAGATGAAAATATAGACCAATTTATAAGGATTTTGGCCACTCCTCTTAACAAGGTTGACCTTTTAAGATGGAACCTCAAATCTTAACATGATATCAAAGTCCATTAAGTTCTAACGAGCAATTCAATCCGATTAAGACTCCAAAAGTGAGCATACGAATTTCAAGATTGGTCTGCTCAAAACAAGCCACCATCTTGCGGGGGCATGTTAAGGGATAGAATCTCATATCGAATAAAGATGTAAACATAAACCAACTTATAAAGGATTGTGTTACTCCTCTTAAAAAGGTTAACCTTTTAAGATAGAACCTCAATTCTTAACAATGGCCAGAGCTGGAAAAGCACCTCTAAATCAACCGTAGAAGAAAAAAAGGAAGGCAAACCCAATAAAATGAGAAAAAGGTCACAGACTGAGGCACCTGCAATAATTAAGATGAGAAGGACTGGCATAAAGATCACATGTAAACGATTTGGGAGATATAGACATAACAAAAGAAGCTGCAAGGGACCACTGCCCGATGAAGCTAGTTCACAGTAAGAATCACAACCAAACACACAATCGAGTCTCAACATGATATACAATCAAGAACATCTGAGGGGAAGAGAAAAATACATTCAATAATAACTTCAGGTCATAGATGAATAAGTCCAAGAATCAAGGATCCAAATCTTGAACATTATGTGATTTCTCCTTTATAGTTTTGTTGGAAAGTGAACTTATTTTATGAATATTGTGATTTTGTAAAGTGGGCTTGAATTATTTTGCAAATGCTGTATTTTTTTGTAAAGTGAACTGGAAATATATACAGCAATTGTTGTGATTTTGTAAAGTGACATGGAGTTTTGATTGGAATAGCTACATATGTTGTTCAAGACTGTTGAGTTTGAATTCCTTGCATTATACCATGTTTTCAAATTGTATTCATCAAATATGAGGTGTAGGCTATTAAGAACTATGTACAAATATTTGCAATTTTTTTAGCATATCTTACCAAAGGTTTGGTACTGTTCAAGCAACTATTACAAAAGGTTTGGTATCTATGTTATGATTTATTGAAAAGTTTGGTACCTTTGCTGCGCCAGTTACAAAATGTTTAGAGTGTGATTTGATCTTTAATTTCGCATTAAACAAAGGGTAGAAATAGAAATGTGAAATTCAGTATCAGCAATAATTCACAAAGGGGCACTTCATTTCAAGGAAAAAGGTACAACACAACCACATTTTACATCCACATTTCACAATATATAACACAAAACCCCCAACGCCAAAACCCTAAACCTAAACTTCTGAAGCTAAAAACGCCAATCCTACATGCCTAGGTACAAACCCATTTTACAAACACTCCACACACATAGTCGGGCAGCCACGTCTTCCACACATTTGGTCTTGTTGCCTGGAAGGTATTGATTTTAACTTCCATCTCCTTCCTAGCCCTTAATAGACCTGAAATCAGCTTTCTAAATCTCTTACACATAGGAGGGTCACACCACACAAAAAAGGTACATCCACCCAAATCTTGACTTCGATGACAAGTAAGAAATCTTCTTCCTGGGCTCAGGTTTATCCACGAGGTCTTCATGTGCACCGAGGAACCACATCTGCATACACTCATCTCTATTTACGTGATTAATTTTTTCTAACAAGTTGTGGGAGGGAGAAGGATATTAATAGTGATGAAACTTGAGGGAAATGAACAGTGAAATGCAATAGTAGAAGAATGGTAAGTGTATAATGCCCAGATTGCCCTTGCTTATTTGGGAAAAATTATTAAATTTTTCATTTCTAGGGTCAACTAATGATTTTGGTGATCAAATGGATGAAACCCTTCATTTTGGACTGGACTTGCGATTTTTTTAAAGGTTTGGTACCTTCGACGATACAAATGAAGGGTTTGAGTCAAGTTTACAACTAAATTAAAGGTTTGATACATTGGTTGCAATTTTCCCTACCCACGATTCCAAACTTTTCAATTCGTCCATCCATTTGATTAATCAGAAAATAAAAAACTAAATTAATGGGTAATTATATTCACACTATATTTTAATTATATTATAGGTTGTTAATCTTCATTCATTATTGCACTTATATGCTCAACTTTTTGCATCACATTTTTATTTTTAATATTTCATTAATAAAAAAATCTTGTCATTAGTCATAGTTTTCATCCAAAAATATTGTTAATGTGATTTAAAATTAGGGTCAAATATTTAATAGTGTTTTTGTAGTATTATTTATTTTGCTTATTCAAAAATACAATTGGTAGATGAGTCTTTTTATACTATTTTAAAGAAAATTTTGGAGAGAAATCGTAATCAGGAATAATTTATGTTAATTTAAGAATAAGAATGTGTTGGGAAATATGTAGGAAATCTAGAAAAACAATGAACTCCAAGGCACGAAAATCGTTATCTTTTAAGAGATGTTTCTCCTCTATCCAACAAAATCACGACTGGGGTACGATAGAAAATCTCTCTCAGGATACAATGGAGGCGTTTGATTCAAATTGTGACTATTTGATCAAATCGAGAAAAACACTCTATAAAGAAACTGAT
>CAIGRT010031414.1:7374-18323 GCA_903798405.1 Fraxinus platypoda
CCCCCCCCCCCCCCCCCCCCCCCCCCCCCCCCCCCCCCCCCCCCCTTGGGGTTTCTTTTGTTAGATCTCAATGCCCAAACTGCAGAACAAATATTGTCCTGCAGTAGGAAACACTACTGTTTTGCTATTGAGAAATCTCCCTCTGCCCTATATCACCACCTTTCCAAATGCTTTTTCCTTCCATTTTCATAAAACGCTACTTGTAATTATTCCTCTAATTATTTTGCTTAAGAACTTTTTCTATCTAAGACATTGTCAGATGTTGCCTCACCTAGAACTATTTTAAATCAAGTTTAAACATTTTGGATAATGGTCCTCTTTGTCATGTACCTGAGCTTTGCTTCACCTCTTGCTGAGATAATTCTATATCCTGGAAAGCTATTTTTCTAACCGTTTATCATTTTAACTGTTAGAAGTTGGCTATAGTTCATATAGTATTATGGGATTTCTTTCTCTCACGAGATAATGTTTAATAGCATTACATTGTTTGATCTTGTCTAGATGTTTCGGTTTTATAAACAAATGAGATTAAGTTGTTTAAGCTCATATAATTCTTAATTTTTTATGGATTACTTGTGCAACCCATGTGGAAAGTTTTTGTTTTCAAATTCATTGGTATATCCAGCTCCGGAAATTTAAAATTTTATTCGACATCTACACGTTTTTGTCCGACTCAATGCTGTTCATTTTCTTGATTAGTTTATTATTGCTGACACTTAATTCCTCAAATTGTCAATGCTGTTGGAATCACATTAACAGCCTGATTTGATTCACTACCTTCATCAACCTATCAGAGTACTCTTTAACAGATTCTGAATCCTTCATTTTCAGAGTTTCAAACTCCCTTCTAAGATTCAGTACCTGCATCTGACTGGTTCTCTCATTGCCTCGAAATTCCTCCTTTAATCTGTCCCAAGCTTCCTTTACTATTTCACAGGTTATAATCCTAGTGAAGATAGCGTCTGAGACAGCTGATTGGATGCAAGAAAGAGCTTTAAACTTCTTAGCAACTTCCTCGCTATGTTGCTTCAGTTGTGCAATAGTGGGATTTACTCTCAATGGAGGGGGTTCAGCACTGGTTTCTGTGATCTCCCAGAGGTCTAAGCTTTCAGGTACGCCTTCATCTTTGCAGACTAGAAGTCATAATTTTCTCCTGTAAATACCGAAGGTAAAAGAGCCGTAAAGCCACTGGAAGCCATCACCCTTACTCACAAATCACTCGGTTGGTTTTATGAAGGTTTTTTTCTGGTTTTCTCTCTGGTATTTGCCTATCTTTTTGCTGCAAGTTCTAAGGCCAAAGGGGCTCTGATACCACTGTTGCAATATGAACTCAAAGGGAAAGAAAAAACATTACATTTTCATTCAAAGAGTGGTGCAAGACACAGCTAGAACATATATAGCCATCATTCTATTACATCACAAAAGTTTTTTATCCAACAACTATTCTTACCTACTACCACTTTGCTTATATGACAGCCTACTCATTTCCTTGCAAGACCATACTTGCTTAACTTATAAAATATAACTTAAGCTAAGACTTAGTACATCAAGAATATAGGAATAATGACAACAAAAGTATCAATGCTAAATGTCAATAAGTCTACATTACAGTGTAAGGTCTAAGTTTTATTTAGTTGTAGTGATTTTCCGTTGATTCTGATCAAATTTAATTCAATGAAGTATTCTGAAGAGGGCTCGTTCAAAAATGGGACGGATCCTATGCCAAATGGATTCTTGATAAGTGGTGTATAAATAAGTGACTTAGACACATCAATACCAGGAAGCAAAACATATGGGCCATTTTCGAAAATACGATGCCATAGGAACTAGTGGAAGAGCTCAAGCAAATAGCGAATTTTCTTTGAAAGCTGAAAACACGAGCAAGTTGAGAAGGTAGAGCGATCAGGTTTCCCCCGAGCCCTACTGTACCCTTAACCCCATTAGCAAGCCCTGCTGTCAGAAATGAGGGAACACATGAGAAAATAAATCATGTGTTATTTAAAGGGAGCTCCTGGACGTGAGATACTATATAGAAATCATTGAATAATCACATCGAATGCTTCACAGATGCGGATTGGGCAGGTTCCAAGATTGATCGAAGATCCTCTAGTGGCTACTGTGTTTTTGTTGGAGGAAATTTGATCTCATGAAAAAGTAAGAAGCAAAATGTTGTATCCTGATCCAGTGCAAAAGTAGAATATAGAGCTATGGCACAGTAACTGAAGTTGGTCTTAAAGCTTCAATACTGACAAAATTGTGGTGTAACAATCAAGTTGCTCTTCATAATGCTTCTAGTCCTGTGTTTCATGAACGAACTAAGCATATTGAAATTGATTGACATTTCGTTCGTGAGAAGATTCAGTAGAATTTAATCTCTATAGGATATGTGAAAATTGGAGAACAACTGGGAGATATTTTTACAAAGGCTCTAAATGGGACTCAGGTTGATTATATTTGTAACAAACTGGGCATGATTAATATCTATGCTCCAGCTTGAGGGGGAGTGGTACGAAGTGTAAATACGGCCCGTATATGGGCTTAATTATAGGGATTCCTAATTAGTATAGTTTCCTAATATAATCTTCTCAATCTGTATATATATATGTATCTTTTCTTATGAATGAAATCATCAAGAATTTATTTCCTCTCTTTGTAACAACCTTCATTCACATTTTCTGCCCCATCTTCTTTTGAAAGTTTTTCATTAACTCCAAGAGGCATTTCAGTTGGTTTGCAGTTTTCCATCTTAAATTTTCTCAAAATTTCCTCTGCGCAATTCTTTTGAGAGATGAATATTCCATGGTCAGTTTGATAAATCTCCATGCCAAGAAAGTAGCTCATAGCTCCAAGATCTGTCATTTCAAATTGTTGCTTCATTTCATCCCTAAAGTTTTTCATCTCTATTTCATCTTCCAGTTAACAATAAATCATGAGTTAATTATCCCAATAGTCACTGAATTTTACCGAAAGTTTCCACCAGGTCACCGAACTTTAAAAATTACGTGGTTAGTCACTGAACTTTCGAAACTCCAACCTCATCCATCACTGAACTTTAAAAATCACTACATTCATCACTGAACTTTGCAAAAGATTTCTACGGGGTCACTGAACTTTGCAAAAAGTTTCCCAGATGGTCACTGATTAGTGACCATCTGGGAAACTTTTTGCAAAGTTCAGTGACGAATGGGGTGATTTTTAAAGTTCAGTGATGTATGGGGTTGCACTTTCGAAAGTTCAGTGACTAACCACGTAGTTTTTAAAGTTTAGTGACCTGGTGAAAACTTTCGGTAAAGTTCAGTGACTATTGGGGTAATTAAGCCATATAGACAACTGCATTTTCCCTCCTTTTTACATAAAGAGTGGCTTCATTTTAACTTCTTTGAAATTCTTTTTGTTGAAGATAACCATCAATTTTGTTATACCATGCTCTCGGCGCTTGTTTTAAACCATAGAGCATCTTCTTCAATTTATAAATTTTGTCTTCCTTTCTAGTAAGGATGAACCAGATAGGTTGCTCTACATATATCTCCTCCTTTAACATGCCATTCAAGAAAGCATATTTAACGTCCAACTGGTATACTTTCCAACTTCTCATGGATGCAAGTGCAAGTAGTAGTCTTATTGTTTCCAATCTTGCAACTGGAAAAAATGCTTGTGATTAAACCATGAGAATTCAATTTTGTTTTGTAAACCCATTTTACTCCAATGACCTGATTATGAGTTGGTTAATCAGTAAGCTCCCATGTATGATTTTTTTCAATCATTGTTATTTCATCTTGTATAGCATCTTTCCATTCTGGATTTTCAACTGCTTCTTTATAGCATGTGGGTTCAATCATAGCCATTATACAATTTTCATAAATCTCAGCCAATGATTTAGTTTTTTGAACAAGTGATTCTGAAGAAAAATTGGAAGAAACATCATATTCTTTATCTCAAATTTCAGGAATGGTTTCCTCATTTTCAGCATCAACTATATCTTGAGCCTCAATAGTAGATTGCTTTTCAACCTTTACCTCGTCCCAGTTCCAAATAGCATTCTCATCAATCTTCACATCTCTACTTACAATGACTTGCTCATTTTCAAGGTTAAAGATCCTATAACCTTTCGATTTAGAGCTATACCCCAAAAAAATGCCTTTCTCTGCCTTTTCATAAAGCTTATCTCTCTTCACATTGAAAATAACATATTGAACCAAAGATTTTGATGTGACTTGCCGAAGGTTTCGTTCCAGTCCATACTTCAATAAGAATTTTATCGTGCACGGCCTTAGATGGAAGCCTATTTTTCATACACAGCGGTATAGATAGCCTCTGCCCAAAACTTCTTAGGAAGTTTCTTCTCAAAAATCATACATCTTGTCATTTACGGGACGATTAGTTTGACTGGTGAGCTGTCCCAATCTCTTCGCTACCTCATGATATAATAATAAATTTATTCGGGTCAAAACTCAATTCACAATTTTAATAAGAATAATAAGATAACCATTTCACTTCTCTTTAACGATTTACCTACTAATAACCACATATACCAATTCATTACTCACTCACCTTATACATATACAACCCCCATATATAATTTAATTCAATACCTAAACTTCCATATTTATCATTTAGTCTCATTTAACTTGTAAAATCTGAGAAAAATGAAGTTTTGACAAAAACAGCACTAAAATTCCAGAATATTGAAATCTTTGCATTAGTTTCTGAATGTAGAAAATGGTCTCCAAAACCTTTGACAAAAATGACACTTTTTGGGCAAAATTTCAGAAATAGCACTAGTACATTAATTTTGCACGAAAATTGATTTTGAATACCAAAATCCAACCTCAAATCCATATCTCACTCTAATATATCATAATCAAATGTTTCATATCATATAAATACAAAAAAATCAAAGAATAGCATATATTTAATAAACTCAACTTCAAGTTTTACTTTCTTCAACACCAACCTTCCAACATGCATTTCATTGATATATTCTTGTTTAATATCTAAAATATATTTCAATAACCCTACATCTTGTTAAACTTCGAATTTAGGGAACATTTTCATGAACCCTAAAATCTAATATCATTCTTCAATAATTAAAAGTTTATGCTTACCTTTAGGAATTGAGAAAGAAATTGAAGATTGTAGCTTATCTTCCTCCTTTTTCTTTTTCTTTTTCTTCTTCTCTTCTCATTTCTGTCCTTTCCCTTTTTTTTTCTCTCTATGGTTTCGGTCTCTGTCTTTGCTTCTCTCCAAAGGAATGAGCAAAATGAATAGATAAGTCAAGGTTAAATGGATAACTATAGCCAAATTGCAAAGTCAAGTCCCCAATCTTCATACAAAATCATATTTAGTCCTTTCATTTCTAATAATGTAAACTAACTCCCTAAATTTCTTTATACATTATTTCTAGCCCTTCAAGTATTAGTTATTACCAATTAGACCCCATAAAAATCATTTATTCAACTTAATCATTATTTGACTTTGATTTTGACTATAAATGGACGAGGTATAGCAATTTGGTACTAATAAGACATTTGAAATAAGGTTAGTACATTTACTTGTATGCATAGCAATAGTCCCTTTACCTTCAATATTAACATATTGTTCATTCCCCATCTTCACTTTGGTCTTGACTGAAGTATCCAATGTAGTGAATAGGTTGGCATCAAACGTCATATGATTGGTACACCCACTGTCAATATACCAATCTTTGCTCATTTTTGGCTGTGATTGTTGTGATGTAATAAACAAATGTTCTTCTTCTTGCTTGTCTGTAAAATGAGCTGTTTGAACTTGTTTATCTCCTTGGCCTTGTACAGTTTCTTGATTTTGTTTTATCCTGTAGTAACTTTCAATGTGGCCAAATTTTCTACAGAACCTGCATTGTATCTTGCCTTTGTGCCAACAATCCTTTTCCAAGTAATTTGATATGTTGCAAATTTTGCAATGTGGATATTTTCCTCTTTTGTCAACTTCTTTTGAGGTAGCCTCAACATCTTTACCTTTATCATCTTTTCCAACAGGTTGGTTCCTTGCAGGAAATATATTTGCTTTGTGCCTCACTTGGAAAGCTTCTTCAAGAGACTCCTCACTTCTTCTACTAGTTCTTTGTTTATATGCTTGTAGAGATCCAATAACCTCTGTCATTGTCAAATTGTTGAGATCATTTGATTCTTCAATAGCTGAAATTTTTTATTCAAACTTTTCAGGCAAACTAATCAAGATCTTTTCAATAATTCTTTTATCAGAAATGTTTTCTTCATGAAGCTTCATCTGATTCACAACTTCTATGAGTTTTGAAGAGTACTACTTAATAGAATGTGCTTCAGTCATCTTCAACATCTCGAATTCTCTCCTCAACATTTGTGGCTTCACTGTTCTAACCCTTTCTGTGCCTTGAAACTCCTCCTGTAACAAATCCCATGCCTTTTTTTACTGTGGTTGCAGCAACAATTCTTGGAAAAATGTTTTCTGATACAGTAAAATGGATAAAAGAAAGAGCTTTATAGTTTTTGATGAAGTCTTCTTTTTGTTGTTTGATTTGTGCTATTGTTTGATCTTGTGCCTCATTTGCAGGCTCAAAACCCTTTTCTACATTTTCCCATAGATCATAAGCCATCAAAAAAGCATTCATTTTTACTGCTCAAAAATCATAACTTTCTACGGTGAAAACAGAAGGTGCAGGCAAAGAAAAACTTTTTGCCATGAAAAATATTTTCTCAGGCCCTTAAGTTCATAAAAGCTTTAATACCATGAAAGAATTTTGAATGGAGAAGAGTTCTTCTTCTGTCGGGATACAAAATGTGTAGAGTGTTCTATGTTGAGAGATGCTTAGTGTACAAAACAAATGTACACAGAAAACCTACAGATTACACACAAGGAGTGGGGCCCATTTTTTTTTGGACAATATTTAATTCACATGGGGCCCACCCCCATGTGAGTGTCTGTAACTTTTCTGTAAAACATTTTTCTGTACAAACATCATTTTCCGTTCTATGTTTCATTCAAAAGTTTTTCTTGATACATACATACACCCTTTTTTAGATTTTCAACCACTCTACCTACTACATAAGGTTTCAAATTTTTTTGCACCATATATTTTTCAAAAAGTACAGACAACTTTTGCTTAAATTAAGTTAAAACCATACATTACAAAATGTCAATCTATACAGTCAAAGGTCATTGCATCAACAGTGTACACTATTAGGGCGGACCCAGCACCCGGCCAGGGGGGCAGCCGCCCGTGTTGGGCTCAGTCGGAAGAAATTTTGGGAAGAAGATGGCGGGCGGCACGGTGCTGGTTGACTGGTTCGTCTTCTTCGGTTTCTTTCTTTTCTGCCTTTCTGCTGCTGGGGTGGATTCTTTCCCTTTTTTTTTTTTTTTTTTTGGTATAATATTGGGCTGGGCCATTTGTTATAAACTTGTTTTTATTTTTATTAGGCTGGGCCATTTGTTCTTGGGCCAATAATATATATATCCCATCCCATCAGGTAGCAAATGAACTTGGTCTCTTGTTTTATTTCGTGAAGCTTCAGCTTGATTCAAGACGCCGCCTCTGGCCTGTCACCGTCTCACGCCTCACCATCAGCCTCACCATAGATTTCAGTAGTAATCCAGTTGAGATTCACATAGCAGGCTTGATCTTCGTTTACCAGCCCATGTGAAAACAGACTCTTAATCTCATGGTTGAGATTATTGTTGCTGAAGCTCCTCTTTTAGAAATTTTCTGAGATAATTCTTTGAATTCGCTCATAACGTACAAACATTGAACTTCAACAATTCACAAGTACCAACAAACAAGATTCTCGCTAAGTGTGATATATTTTGTTTTTCGATTTTATGCTTCAGGTTAATGGAAATGGTGAAAAATCCACAAAGAGGTCAAGAAAGAAGAAGGTGATTACTGTTGGATCCATTGAGCTGATGAAGTATATATTAGTTATAAACACGTGGTGTTTATATCATGAAATCCTGGGTTGAGGTTTCTGACAGTCCAGTCATTGAACTATGGACACCTTAAACCATTTAGGATAAAAATCTAATAGTAAAATTTAGAAAACGAACTCTACTTTTTCCATTTTATTATTGGAAGCTTTGACATAAGAAGGTCAATATTTTATCAAGGTTTTGCATCAGAAAATGTAATGAATCAATAAAGAAAACAGAAATTAAGTTGCACTTTAGTTGTTTCGTGTTGATTTGCAGACCTTGGCAGAACTTCAAGTGGATGAGTACTTGCTTGACAAGGAAAAATGAGAATTGAAAAGGGTATTCTACTTTTTCAATGCTTATATATACTAATTCATGTATAAAATTTCTAATTTCATCACCTGAAATGGTACAGGATATTGCGGCATTACGCACAAATTTGGAGAAACAGAAGGCTACAAATGATAGTTTTGAAATGAGGTATAACTATCCTCCAATAGTATTTCATTAATGAAACTGTTTTTTAGGCTACAAAGTTGTGCTTAATATAATTCGAAGGTCTAAATTTAGTCTATATCAGTTTGCTTTTCTTATTGAAATTAATGTTGACCATCTATTACATCCCTTCTCCTCTATATGCCAAATAGGAGGTTAAATATAGGTCTCTGCCTGATTTTATAACGTGAAACTATCATAATAAAAGTATATGTATTTCAGTTGAACGAGTTCATTGATTTATATTGCGTATTTCTTTAGTATTTTGGGCTGTATTGAAGTACGTTTTCATATATATATAATTTTTACGTTATAGCGTGTTTACATATATATATTGAATAATTTTTAATATTATATAATTAAATATTAATAAACGACCGCTTTTATGATCGCTGATTGTCAACGTTGACTGGTTAACGTCCGCCCGGGCTGAATTTTGATGCTGGGTCCGTCACTGTACACCATTGATCTTGAAACCTCACTACCCAAAAGTGCCAACTCAGAACTCTCTTCAAATGAAATTACTCCATCTGATGGGGATAAACACAGAGAAAATCTCCTCTGAAAAAACACGTGTGCGCTAGCAATTTGTGATGGTAGTGAAATTATAGTGTTTCCTAACCCTAAAATCTCTTTTGCACCATTAGTAAGGCTTTTTAGTAACATATTTGGTGCACATGAAATCAAAAAGTTATCAATGAAGCCATAAAACCTGAATTTCCCCCATCTTCAAACTCCTTAAAAATTCTATTTTCTGCCAAATTTCATGGTGTAACCATTCTTGAAAAGGGATTTTTTGATTGACGAGTACAGTTCTTGGTGCCAAAAGACATGGTACAATGACTGGATTTTGCCATTGAACACTCAACTGAGCAACTTTTTATGGGATTTTGAGATTTAAACAGATGGTTAGAAGCACAATCAAACCACAAAAATGGAACATTAACATCCACAAGCTTAAAAGGGGCAAGTTTTTCACCCAAGAAAATTCGAGTCACATACTGAAGAGTTAACGGAACTTTTGACACTGGAATAATAGCAACTTTTGATAATATGAGTTCTTGAGAAAATGAGAAACTAAAGAGGAAAATGAGTGAAAAGACAAGAAAGAATTGTACAGAGCAAGCCATGGAAGAAAAAAACTATAGAGAGGAAGACAGGTAGATCAGAATTCTATTTTTTTGTGTATGTGGCGGAAGGCCGCCGCGGCTGACTGAGTTTTTAAGGTGCCAATTCTTCTTTATGACTAATGGTGTCTTTTTATTTATTTATTTTTTCAAAAATGCTAGAAGGGTACATTTGATTTGACATCTGATGCGTTGTTAAAAATTGATTGGAGAGAAAAATGTTTATTTTTTAAAAAATTGTCCAATAATGTTTTGTTACGTAACAAAGTATAAAAAATGATGTAAAAGATGATATACATATGACATGATTGTTTTTTTTAGCCCATGTTTGGGCTCCATTCAAATTTAATTAATTTTTCTCTCTTCTTATCAACCACATTATTCAATAAGATAATATTATGAGCATGTTTGAGCTCCATTTTATTGTAAGAATGCATTTTAGAATAGTAGATTGATGGAAAATGCGTAGTTAAAAATAAAAAAAAAGTTTTGAGTTTACGTGTAATATTATTGTATTGAAAAATGTGTAATTAAAAAGAAAAGAAAAAAATATATTTTAAAAATAATGATGATCAAACAAGGGTTAAAAAATTACTATTTCAAAATATATTTTCCCAAAATCTCACTAAAATAGAGTCCAAACAAGGGGTGATAATAATTGAACCCAAATATGACAATTTCTTAGGATTTTCTTCATGTTTGCTAACTAGATTTTTATACTTTTGTGACTATTGAAAAAGCTCATCAATTTCTCAAAAATCAAAACTCATTGCTTAGCATATTTTGGTTTGGTGATTGTGCTAAGAAATTGAAGTTAGTGTATACACAGTTCTTGCTATAATTATTGTTCATGATTAAATTTGGGTCTAATCAAATGGATGAAATATGATAAATTAGACCCAAATAAGATGAATTGGTTTTGGAATCAAAATTGGACAATTTGAGTGTTGTCCATATGTACACATGCTACTCAACCATGTGTAACATGGCTCGAGCCTGCAGAAACGGAAGCAAAAATGCTTCTGCCATGCGTACGAATGGAATATAGTATGTGTACGCGTAAGCCAAAAAGTCAATCGTTAGGCTGTTTTTTTTGGTTTGATTCTTGGCGTCTTTTCATGAAAATATTCAAGCTTAAGCGAGGGCTAAGCGACAGTCGAGCGACAGACTGTCGCTCGAGCGAAGTAGTGGCGATAGTCTAGCAACAATGTTTCTGCTTTTGTAGCTCGAGCCAAACCTTAGCGACAGTCTAGCGAAAATTCGCGTCGTTTTCCTCTTTTTGCCATTCTCGAACCCTAGACCTAATAACCCTATTTTCAACTATTTGCACATTACTCCTTCACTTTTCAAACATGGTGCAATTCAGTCATTTTGTTTATAGAATAGCCAATTACAAAATATCGA
>CAIGRT010031451.1:0-12876 GCA_903798405.1 Fraxinus platypoda
AACCAATTTTCAATACAAAATTCCAACAATAATGTGTCAAAAAGAGAGTGTGAATTATTATTATTATTATTTGATTGAAGAGATTTTGATCTAATCATATCTCACAATATATATATATATATATATATATATGTAGAGCGTGTTCGAAGTTTTTCATCTGGTTTTGAGATTGTTGGTTGACTCTATGGTGTCCTTGGTGGATTCCTTTGTAACCTGCAGCGCTGTGAGTTCTTTTTTTTTTCCTGGCTGGGCGTCGCAACGCCCAGCTCTCTACCGATTTTTTCCTTCTAGGCGCTTTGGCCCACTTGCGACGCTTTGGCGCCAGTTAATTCCGTCATTTATTTGCATCTGTTTTCGCCTCTTTTCCACTTTAATTTTCTTCTTTTTTTCATCTCTTCTTCAAGCCCACTTCTATGATCAACACATGGCTTCATCCCAAACTTCATAATACGTCATTTTCTCCAAATTACCTAAACTACAAAACAACATGAATAAACACATTAAAACACTCAAAAGTGCTTAAGAACAAGTCGAAAACTATGTTTTAAAGATATTAGTTCAATGAGTGAATTACACTCATCATAAGACAGTCTTTTTACTAAAATCATCAATGAAAAGAATGTTTTTTAGCGGGAGAGCTTGGATTGATTTGGCCTGCAAACATCCGAGTGTACGAGTTCTAGCCGCTTCTTAGCTCTTGTAGATGCTTCTTTTGGAAAACTTTTCCTCGAATGCTTCCTAAGTAAGCATCCTTCACATAGTTGATCTGCATGATTCATTGGTAGCAAACCATTCACCATCTTCGTCTTACTCAACAACTTTAGGCCCCAAAAATTAAGATGCCCAAATCTCAAGTGCCAAAGTCAAGATTAATCTTTAAAACAAGCTTTTAAGCAATTATCAACATTATTTTGAATGCTTAATGCAAACATTCTATTTCTTGTCATAGGGAGTTTGACAATCAAAATTTCTCTTTGATCTCTTAGTAAAAGACTATGATCTTTCAAATGAATATCATAGCATATTCTCTAAGAATTGTCCCAAACTCAAAATATTATTCTTCATATTGGGCACATAATAGACATTTGAGATAAATTGATGCGTCCATTTCTTCAAGTGGATCAAGATTTTACCTTTACCTTTCACCAGGATGTTGGATTCATTTCCAAAAGTAATATTGCCCGTTACCGATCATCAAGCTCCACAAACATGTTTCTTCTTCCGCACATATGGTCACTTGCTCATGTATCCAAATAACAAGTGTTATTTTCTCTGTTTTTTAACCTTTGTAAGCCAACAATAGTGTGGGACCCACTTCATTTTCCCAAATAGCATAGTGAACTTTATCCTCAACTTGGTTAGTAACATTTCTACATTTTGAAGCATAATGGCCAAATTTTTTACAATTTTAATAATTAACTTGAGATTATCATACCTTGGTCTTCCATTTTGCCTCGTACATCTCCTTCTTCCACGACCTTTAGTGGAAAAAGAGCTTTGGCTTCTTTCCTCCTTGTAGAATGTATTTCTTCCTTGATCTTGGCCACGTTCTCTTCTTCTTTGGCTTCTCCTATTGCCGAACCTTCCTTCACTCTATTTCTAGGTGAGTTTTGTTTGAAGAGCTTGCTCTAATGACCTTCTTTTACCTTCTTCTTTAGTATTTTCTCATGGGCTTATAAAGATCCCATAAGTTGATCGACACTCATACTATCTAGATCTTTAGATTCCTCAGTAGCTACAACTATGTAATCAAATTTAGAATCTAAAAACTTAAGTAGCTTCTCAATTACTCGAGTGTTGCTCAGCTTTTCTCCATTCCTCTTTAATTGGTTCACAATGGCCAATTTCTTAAAAAGTAATCAGAATTTGATTCTGATTCTTTCATATGTAAGGCTTTAAGCTCACCTTGAATGTTTGGAGTCAAACCTTTTTTTACCTTCTCAACTCCTTTGTGTGAGTTTTGGAAGATCTCCCATGCTTCCTTACTCGCAGTAGCACAAGCTACTTTCTCAAACATGTCTTCATCTAAGGTTTGATAGATGAGGGTGAACGCTTTCTTGTCCTTCTTTCGTGCATCTTTCAAACTATCCCTTTATGCTTGGGATAGAGTGTCCTCATCTTGTGGTCCTGTGTAACATTTCTCTACGATCTCTCATACATCTTGCAACCTAAGCAACACCTTCATCCTTATGTTTCAATTGTCGTATTTATCCTTGTTGAGATGGAGGACTTGAAAATGAATCATTTCACTTGCCATTTTTCACAAGGACCTTAGGGCTCTGATACCAATTTGTTGGAGGCAAGAGTGGTTTACTAACTTGGATTGGTTAAGGCTTTTAGGAATGACAACATTCTTAGGAAGAAGTGAGTGAATAAAAAGGAGACTTATATTTCTCAACTTCAAAACTCGTACACTTGGCTTGTGTTTTTTTCAAAATGGAAGGACGTTATCCCTTTATATAGGGTTTACATAAGATTTCTAGACCACGTATTAAAGGGTTACTTGTCCCTTTAACAATATCAACATCTACTTAGGCACCTTACTCACCACTCATTCTAATACCAACCATTAATTTCCAATTAGACACATTCATTTCCAAACTTTTGAACTATATATATTTCCTAGAATATTCTAGATAGAGCTTCTAAAACCACATACTCTACTTGATACATTATCACATTTATGGCCACATCTTTTAGTTAGATATTTACATAGATAGAAGAAACTTTTTTACAAATGCTAGGCTTTATTATTTTTTAAGTGAATTGGGCCTATAAGCAAAGTCTTCAAGTCCATATTACTCAGCTCAAAATCAAGTTTACTTCTCAACAATGACCGAATGGAGTTAAAGCAGCCATCCTCGTCCTGATTCCCCAACATATATATATATATATATATATATATATATATATTAGTAACCTCTTTTATATAATTAATTTTGTCGGTCTAGATCCTGACTTGAAGATCATAAATTTGTAAATTTAATTTTACGTATGAGATAGTAGGTCTATAAAATTGAATTATATGTCTAATTGAGTTGTTGTGATTCAAAATGCGGAGATAGTAATTGGAACTATGCAATAGAATAAAATCAATATTCCTTGACATTGACTAACAATTTAAAATTAAGGGTATGTTTTAACCTCATTTTTTGTGTAGAATTTATTTTGAAATAGTGGATTGATGAAAAATGTGGAATTAAAAATAAAGGAAAAACTTTTGGGTTGTGTATAATATTATTTTATTGAAAAATGTGTAGTTATGGATGTCAATATGGCTCGTCGACTCGTAGCTCGGCCAGGAAAAAGTCCGAGTTGGGCCGGCTCGTGGTTCGGTGGGATCGAGCTGAGGCTCGGGTCGAGCCCCCATTTTGGGGCATCGGTTCGAGCCCAGTTCGACCCGTGTCACTGGCCATTTTTTGCCTGTGAGCCTAAAAAATAAAAAAAATTACAAAACTTAAAAAAAAGATTTAAAAAAAAAAAAAAGCTTGTGCGGCAGCCTGCAACACTTCTTTTTTCTAATTTTTTCTTTTAATTTTAGCTGTAATTTTTTTTTAATATGTCAATATTTAGTTATTATTTATAATATGTATACATTGCACAAATTTTAAATTTTTTAAATTTTTTTTAGATTTGTCACGAATTAAAAAAAAAAAAACCAAGTCGGCTGGCTCGCTAAGGCCTGAGCCTAAATTTTTTTGTCGAGTTTTTGCTCGGTTCTGGCAAAAAAAAAACTCGAACTATTTTTACTCTAGTCGAGCCCGAGCAAAAAGTTTCGGCTCGCGGCTCGACTCGACTCGTTGACACCCCTATGCGTGATTGAAAAGAAGAAAGAAAAAAAATATTTTGAAAAAAAAAAATGGGGATCAAACAATGTCTAAATGTGCAATGTCTCAACAAATTGATACCATTATTTTTATACTTCCATATTATTTTCTCGACTACAATTTCATTATCTCAATAAATTGTTGAGAATATTATTCCTTAACCTTTTTTTGACTTCTAATGGTTTAGTTTATTTCTCAGCCTCAAATTCCTTTTGATACTAGAGAACGCTATGTTTCTACACATATAAGTTTTTAGGCCCCGTTCGGGAGGGATTAAAAGCCAATTAAAATTGAAAATATGGTCGTTATTGGGTCCCACTCGTCTAATAAAAGTCAACAACGGCTATATTTTCAATTTTAATCCGATTTTAATCACTCACATACAAGGCCTTAAATATTGACTGTGAGCATGTTTGATAGTATATAAAAGCTATTTTTTTAACGAGTAAATTTTATTAGTAGAAAGGCAATTTTAAAAATTATATTAATGAATTAGTAATTTAAAAGTAATTTATGTAACAATTTAATTTAATACCACAAAAAAAAAATATTATTACAATAAAATATCTCTTGGACTGAAAATAGGATTCAGACCTAGTTTATTTTAATATATAAACTATGACTTGGTTTGATTTATGAATTTAGGTGTCTACTATATGTTATGTTACATGACATATGAACTTATGTGACTTTGACCAATTATATTATTATTATTATTTTTTTTTGATAACCGTGGATGTTCGGGCCAATTTGTGAGTACCTCGACTAATTCCACGGAACTCTGAAGTTTACGATCGAATATTCACCTCAATGGTCCTGAGGGGACTCGAACTAGTAACCAATGAGGAGCAAATCAAAAGTCTGACCAGTTGAGCAACCCCTCAAAGTTTATATTATTTATTATGATCTAAACATGTATATTCAAATATATTTGAAAAAAAAAAAAAATTCACGTAATTTTTTTGTTTTTTTAAATTATTATGTTTACATATGTTTTAAATTATTCACAATACCCAAAAATGGTTTAAGAGGGGAAATGAAATGACCAATTGAAGAAGACACAAAAATCTCAGTTCCCAGCTTCTGATTAGCAGGATTCTTCACTGACGAACAATTTTGCTCTCAGAAATTTGTTGTTGTCAATTTTGATTTCGATGGAGTTGGCTTCTGCTTCACTCAACTCATACAATGCCTTTTCCGTTCGACCGCCGCCTCGAACTTCCAGAAATTTCTCTCCAACTTTCTCTCTTTTCAGACCTTCAATTCGAAGAAATTTGCCGTATTTTTCTTCTAAATCTACAGGTAGCATTTCAATTATTTCATTTCTCACTATTGCGTGCTCACCATGTCGTTACCGTACGTCATTTTTCTGAGTTATCTGAAAACTGCGCAATTTGGTTGTTAGCAAATATTTTTGGGACCTTGTTTTAATGACCTTGTAGAACGTCCATTTTTATTTCTGTGGTTGGTGTTAAGGGATAAAATTTCACGTTCAATAAAGATGAAAACGAAGACAAATTACAAGGTTTGGACTATCCCTCTTATTGAATTTTTAAGACGAAACCTCGAGTCTTTATATGGTACAAGAGTCCATCAAACTCAAACGAGCTTTTTAAGATGGAATCTCAAGTTTTTATATGCTATTAGAACCATTAAACTAGCAATTTGATCCGATGCATGTTAAGTGATGAAATTCCAAACCAGCTTATAAGGTTTGGGCTGCTCCCTTTTAACGAGCACCTTTTATGATTCAACCCTAATCTTTATAGTTGGGTTCTGACTACTTGTTTTTTATATATATTATTTGAGTATTATGGTGAGTGTTATGATTTTATTTTTCTTAACTTTATTGTAAGGGCTCATTGTTGAGCTAAGGATTAATAGGAACACTTGCACAGTATTTAAGGGCATAAAATTGGGGTCTGAATTGAAATTTGTCTACAATCAATTCAAATTTTAATGCGATTCCTCTAATTACAATATTTAGTCTCAAATTCAGACACCTAACATCTATATTCAACAGCATGTTTATCGTATTTGAAATAAAAATAAGTTTGTTCAAGTTGGAATAGAAGGAAGACTTAGCTGAGCTTAGGAGAGTGAAACTGGGATCTTGGAGATGAAAACATAATGGAGCCAGAAGAAGATCGGGCAGGAGTGAAACACCTCTCGTCAAGTAGTTGTCCAATCCTTCTAAAGAAACTCCCGGGAAAGCTTCTCTTCAACCACTTATTTAAGTGCTATGCACCTAAGCTCAGTCTTCCTGGCAGCTATCTTGCTAAACCTAGATTCTTGCTAAGAGGTGCTATAGTGGGAAAAGAGAGAGAGAATATTTATTAGATGTAATTTTGGACAAAGAATACAATTTCATGTTCCGAATGCATCTTAATTGTGAGAAGAACACATGGGAAATACATTGAGGAAGGTACCATTGATTGAGACCATCCTCTCATTGGATGACTGTGAATTTTCACAAACTTGAGAGAAACTCTCATGTAATTTGTCATGCTTAAATTATGCTTGGGTCTTGTGGATGATTAAAGAGCATAGTGAAATCCCCCAAATGGAAAGTAAGTAGTCATTGTCGGGACGGAAAGCAGCTCTTCAACCACTTATTTAAGCGCTATGCACGTAAGCTCAGTCTTTCTGGGAGCTATCTTGCTAAACCTAGATTCTTGCTAAGAGGTGCTATAGTGGGAAAAGAGAGAGAGAATATTTATTAGATGTAATTTTGGACAAAGAATACAATTTCATGTTCCGAATGCATCTTAATTGTGAGAAGAACACATGGGAAATACATTGAGGAAGGTACCATTGATTGAGACCATCCTCTCATTGGATGACTGTGAATTTTCACAAACTTGAGAGAAACTCTCATGTAATTTGTCATGCTTAAATTATGCTTGGGTCTTGTGGATGATTAAAGAGCATTCTTAGCATTTTGTTTGTTCGAAGGTTTTATTATGTAAGGACCGTTGGTTTAGTCCTTCATTTTCTTATTTTATCTTCTAATGTAATTTAACCTTGGTGCTGATTTTACTCCACTACAGATGAACTTGTTCGTTCATGCTCAGTAATTTTGAATGGATGGTTTTAATGGCTTTCATCTATGAACTATTGTATCATTTTTATTTTTTATTTTTTTTGGTTTTTGAGGAAATTTTTTTTTTTTTTTTTTTAAAGCAGAAGTCTACAATTACTCCTTTTTAATTCAGAATTTCTATCGTCATGTGATACAGTTAGGTTTCAATGTTCTTCTATTGGAGCTAATGTTGGTAACACAACTGCAATAACGAATGATTCTGCTAAAGAGCATATAACAGTTGGTGTACACCCCAATCTCACAGATGACTATGGACCTTCAACATCAAATGAGGAAGATAAAGCGGATAAGGATGTTATAGATGATAGATTCAGTGACAGTAAAATGATCCGCATTTGTGATAAACTAATCAACGTTTTTTTGATTGACAAGCCCACTCCGTCTGACTGGAGAAGGTTACTGACTTTTAGCAAAGAGTGGAGCAATATCCGACCCCACTTCTATAAGCGGTGTCAGGACCAAGTGGATAATGAAAGTGATCCGGGAATGAAGCACAAGCTACTCCGGCTTGCAAGAAAGCTTAAAGAGGTGTCACTTTTTTCTTGGGCCTAAAGTTAGTTGATCTAGAACTAAAACTTTTAAATGTTCCCTTTTTTTTTTATTTTTATAAACTTAAAATAGAATGACAGATTCTGAAAGATAGAATCTACTTGATAAATATCTTATCACTTATCAAAATTTCAAACTATATGTTAGAGATTTTTTATTTATTATTCTATTAACCCTAAAATATCTATGCTTGTGGCAGTGTCATCGGATCTTGCTTTGTGGATTTATCCTCGTGTTAAGAAAAAGAAGGATTAATCTTGAATCATCCTTCTTGTTTTACTAATTTTCTTGACCAATTCGATCGCTTCTTTCTTTGCAAAGAGAAAGGACTTTTCGTGAAGGTTCAATGCATAAAAGATTGTTTGGACTTTAAGTGGATTTATGAGCATCAAATGCATTCCATCATTTTTCTGTTCATGTTCGGATAACAAGTTGTAACCTTTTTGCATGACGTATAGTTCATAGCTAAACATTGAGGTCCTTACATGGGAGTTAACTTGAAGGTTTTCTTGTTAGATTGATGATGATGTTCAAAGGCATAATGAGCTTCTTGATGTGGTCAAGAAGTCTCCCTCCGAGGTTGGTGAAATTGTTGCTAGGCATCGTAAAGACTTCACAAAAGAATTTTTTGTTCATCTCCAGACTGTGGCAGAATCTTACTATGATAATCCAACAGAACAAAATGGTGAGACTATGTAGCCTTTTTTTATAATTCTATTGGCCCAGTATACTTTCATGTTCACCAGGTTGTGGGTATAGAACTGACTAGTGGCTTGCATCAAGGACGGATTTATTAGTTTTTTGGTAATGTTATCAAGGTTGCTTTACTTGCCAGAATCATAGAGAGTGAATTATGATAAGAAAAATATGGATCTGACTTTTGTCTTTGTCCTTTTCACTTGACGATTCTTCATTCTCTTGGTAAAAGGCTCAGAATTTGTAAATCTTATCAACAATTGAGTCATCTACATGAATCTTTCTTTACCATTTTATATTCTGGAATTATTTCTTTTGAATCAGTCGAAGTCAAATGAATCCAACCACCAACAGTTGCTAATTTTATACATCTCTGCTTCTAGAAATTTCTTATGAGATTGCATAACTATTCCCAGAGGTGTTTCTTTATGTTTCTGCAAGGCATGCCTCAACTATTTAAGACATCGTTCCTTTATTTTCCATACTCACTCGTTGGAGTATATTCGCTTATTTCTTATTTTATCCATTATAGTATGGTTACATATCCATATTAACAACACGATGCAATACTTGTTACCAGAAGGCGCAATAGAATTGTGGCATAATTAAATGTACTGAAAACTCTATAAATTATTGTCTTAGATTTTTTTATTCTTGAAATTATTTTCTTTACCTAGATTTTGAAAACAAAGATAATTAAAGACCTGCTGAATGTTTCATTTCTTCATAGGTGCTGTCATTTACACAATCCCCTTCGATGGTATTCCAATGGCTAATACAGAACAAGAAATTGTGCGACTTATGTTAAACCATCTGTGTCCCAACCCAGCTTATTCTGTTCAGACAATATTTTGATGATGCATTGATCATTATCCGCTCTTGTTGAATGTTCTCCTTCTTCTATAGTGGGGACAAGAGAGGGGGACAAGAGAGAATTTGGTCATTTGAGGAAAAAATCCATTTGACAGCATGACTTCCCTTTATTTTTCTTATACATATAATTATTATTTTTGGATCTCTTTGCATATAGATCTGAGGCTTGGTTTATTCATTGTGCTCCTGTTCTTCCAAATACGCTTCCAACTGTGGGCATACACTGTCTCTTCCCCCTCTTGTCCATAATTTCTGGGAGAGCTTTGAATGGAAGCTCGGGAAGTCTAGAATCTGTAGTAAATTTCTGTCTTTGGCCATTATAATTTTAACTTTCATTGCGTCTCATAACTTTCTCTGCATTTCAGCATTTTGATTACTCCTGAAAATAGTGAAAGCTGACAAGTGATGGGACACAATTTTGATTTTTTGCTTATGTTTGCATTTCTGATGAGTTGTGCCAATATAATTTCTTACTTTCTGGATGACTAGCTGTGGCAAAGCTTGGTAATATGTGCTTAGCTTCTGTACAAGCTTATGATACTGCAACTGAAAGTATAGAAGCACTCAATGCTGCGGAATTGAAATTTCAAGATATAATCAATTCTCCATCTTTAGATGCTGCTTGCCAGAAGATAGATAATTTGGCTGAGAAAAATGAACTTGATTCAGCATTGGTTCTCATGATTACGAAAGCTTGGTCAGCTGCTAAAGAGTCAAACATGATGAAGGACGAGGTACATTTATTGATCTCTTTATTTCATGCTTCTTTTTCAATTTAACATATTAAAGTGGTTAGAGAAAAATTTTATAGCGTCGAGGGAAAATTTTGGATAAAAAACTCATTGCTGTATGGATTTTAAAGGACTATCATTTGCAAAAACTTCCAAAGGACATGCATATTCTCATTCTCCTACAGATATTGCGTTACGCATAACACATTTTCTTCTTTTATCAGGTGAAAGATGTGTTGTATCATTTATATACGACGGCAAGAGGTAATCTCCAGAGGCTTATGCCAAAAGAAATCAGGATACTCAAGTACCTTCTTACAATCAAAGACCCTGAGGAGCGCTTAGGTGCTTTGAAGGATGCTTTTACCCCAGGAGAGGAACTCGAAGGAAAGGATATAGACTGTCTATTCACGTATGCATCTTGAACTTAATCCATGTGCTCAATTTATGGGTCTACTGTTAATCACCCAATTTATAACGTTGTTTCATTTTGGTCCCTGCCTTCTTGTAGTCTAAATTAGTGTTGAATTTTTCTTTTGTTGTAGTTTAGGCATTCAGTCTGCTGAGTTAACGAAATGCTAACCCGCCCAACGGTTAATATAACGTGGCATGGAAAATGCACAAGTGCATTTATTAATCATCTATTTGGAAACAAACATGTTTTGTTGGATTAATTGTGCTTTCGAAATGCACCTTTTTAAAATTAAAAAATAAAAGAAAAATTGGAAGAAAAAGAAAGAATTTCTGTTAATTCAGCATATGTAGAAGATAAAATATGAAATGAGTATGCAGCAGTTTTCTATATGCTTATCGGGCAGTAATCTAGTGGTGTGGGGGCTCTTGTGCAAGGATTACTTGTTTGAGCAAATTTCAAAGGATTTGCTTTATTTACCAATTAATCCTTCTCTATAACTTCAATACTTATAACTGTTACAGGACACCGGAAAAGCTGCACACCTGGGTTACGACTGTGGTTGATGCATATAAATTCAGTAGAGAGGGCACTCTTATAAGAGAAGCAAGGGATTTGATGAACCCAAATATAATCCAGAAACTGGAAGACTTGAGAAAATTGATTCAAGATAATTTTATGTAAGCACGTTATTCTATTTAGAATCTTACCCTGATCATCTGGCTTAGCATCTCGTCTCCGGCGCCCCTCCAAGTGAACGTAATGCAATAATTATGGTGATGACAAAGTAGATACTTGGCCTTCTTTGCAATTTTGAAGCTCAGCCCTGAAATGTTTGCAACATAACGGCCTGATCTTGCAAAATGCTCAATTGATATGTGGTTATGCTGCAAGACAATTTAGCTGTTCTACGTTGTATGCAGACTTTAATGTATGGTATAATGGTAGAATAGGCAACATATTGGGAAAATATGACACTTCTTAGTTCAAAGAGAGTCTAGGATGATGAATCTTATGAGAGAGAGTTATGTGAAGTAAACACTTGTTGAAATTTTTATGTTTGCATTTGTTAGATGTCTGTTAATAATTTTGCAGTTAATCCATCTTAATTTTTGTGACATAAACAAGGGCACTGAGCCAAGATGAAAGTGTTAGAGATTTGCATAAATGTTAGCTCAATGCTTTAAGAAATGGGTTGTTGAAGTCTGAATTAGAATATTACATTGATGTGAAGTGGTTTATATTGGATTAGAATTGGGCAAGACTTGTCATCCCTGTCTTGGCTGCTCGTGTAGGTTAGGTCCAACGCGTTAAAAATTCTGGGCCTTTGCACGATTCATGTCAAAGCAGATTGAAGCCAAAATAAAAGTTGCACTTAGGTAGCAAACAGCCCACCCGAGCTTCTTGTGTAGAATGGGGCCCTAACGTAACCCGGTTCATGTGGCTTGAGATTTTTCTTGTGCCAGCACTGCAGCACAAGGCGTTGTCTTTAACGCTACTTCAATCACTTGGTACAAAAGAAGAAGATGGAGTTTCCATTTGGTGACTCCGTTGTAGGTTTCAAACTTTTTTTTGATCGATAAATGTAAAATTGAATAGATCAAAATTCATGTACAAGTATATCGGACATACTCGGACAAATCAACAAAAGATGTACAGATGATAAGATAAAACGACTCAACGCTAAAGACTCAAAATAAATCAAAATATTAGGATATAATGAAAATATGACTTTGTATATATGTGTTTTGATCTGTCTTGCTATGCTATTGACGTGGACAAAGATCTTCCATGTGGTATAAGATCTTAAAAATTCTTTATATTTTTCGCGCATCCAAATGTGGTAAACTGTGCTAGCAAGTACAATTCTCTTGGCTTTGTATTGCCAAGATGTTCATCGAGCCTCTTTTTTAATCCATTTCAATGAGCTAGCTAACGTTGACATTGATCGTGTAATTCCCAGCCATATACGGATCCACCCCCACGTTGCCTTGCTAAAACGACAGTAAAAAAAAAAAAAAATGCCGGTCTAACTTTACAGTTTCTTCACAAAAACCACAATGTCTATTGATTTCAAAGTGTTTTAATTTATCCTTGGTAAGTAGTTTGGATTGTACACTTAACCAAAGGATAAAAGCGTGTTTCAGGGTGATGAATGACTTCGATTAGGTTTTATAGTTGTTAGCAATCTTTAGATAAAAATATAGTTGTAAAAGAGTTTTAAAAGTCAATGAGTCAATTGGTAGGTTGTATAAATGAATTGAAAGTCCTTGTGTTTGGTTATGGAACAAGAAGAAAAAATTGCCGAATTTCTACTAGCCGATCACTAAGTTATTGCTCGAGCGTTAAAAATAGAAATACTGTCGCTAATCTGTCGCTCGAACAGAGCACCAGTCACTAGACTATCGCTCGAGCGAATGTGCTAACCATAAAACCCTAGTTTGCGTTTTTTTCGAGTCCTATCTATCCTATAATACTCCAAAACATAAATACTATATATACTCAAGCCCCCTAGTTTGCGTTTTTTTCGAGTCCTATCTATCCTATAATACTCCAAAACATAAATACTATATATACTCAAGCCCAACTTCGTGAAAAGATTGGTTGAATATTATTTTATCAGAGAGATTGCTTTCATCACATCCTACATATTATTCAATATTGGAAAATGCTGAATGTCCCGGC
>CAIGRT010031499.1:0-14175 GCA_903798405.1 Fraxinus platypoda
ATCGCACGTGCATCAAACTAGTAATTACATAAATTTAGAAGGTGCACCATCGAACAAATATTTTCAAGGTTAATTTAATCAATGCTCACTGAATTTTGTTATAGGTTACCACTTGCTCATTGAAGTTCAAAAAGTTACTATTTACTCATTAAACTTTACAATATATTACCACTTGCTCATCGAAATTTAAAAGGTCGCTCGTAACTCACCCAAATTTGAGTAAAATTACTCATTAATCACCCCTATCATTTTCATAATTGTTAATTATAGCAAAGATTAGTGAACAATGAGTAATTTTGTTCGAATTTTGGTGAGCAACGAGTAAACTTTTAAATTTGAGTAAGTAAACAATAATATATTGCAAAATTAGTGAGCAACATTTTAAAAGGCGAGCCGTAACCATTGCAAAATTCAGTGGCCGTTCATTAAATTAACTCAATATTTTCATTTCCTACTGGAATCAGACGGTAAGAGCTATGGAAATTGATCGTGGAAGTACGTCTCGAGATCAAATCACCCGGAAGCGTATGTTATTCTCCATTTTCGCTTTTATAATTATTTAACGAAATTTTTAATATGATGAAAAGTGTTTCTGAAACTCTTCTTTTGTTAATTGTTTTTCAAAGATGGGGAAGATATGGAAGAAGAGGAAAGGGGGAAGTTAAACCCTATTATGGTGTTACTAGTGGGTGCACCCGGAAGTGGGAAATCCACCTTCTGTGATCACGTTATGAAGACTTGTCCCCGGCCCTGGGCTCGCATTTGCCAGGTAGATTTATATGGGTACAAACTGTTTGCTGAAATAGTGAATGGATTTGAATTTTGTATCTCTTCGTACGGATGTGTATACTGATGAATTGTTTCTGAATTGCTTCGACAGGTTCCCGTCCTGATTTATAGTTATGAGCTATAATTTTTTAACGTGTATGAGTTTATGGACTATACCATTGGTTCAGTAAAGTGTTTTTTTACTGAATCTAACTCCCTTTGTAATGCTTGTACAAAAGATCTAATAAAGTAGCTTGTAGTCAATTTTGGTGAGAATTTTATTCTTGTTATATTTAAGTACAATTCTATACTATATATAAAAACCCAGTCTTTCTATTTTATGTGTCATTGTAGGCGAAAGATTCTTTTTTGTTGACTTTGTTTGAGATATCTCTCTTGTTGGCTTAGTAAGTCCTTTTCCTTTTATTCGTAATTCAGGACACCATTAATAATGGCAAGTCTGGGACAAAAATCCAGTGTCTAGCCAGTGCAGGAAGTGCATTAAAGGATGGTAAAAGTGTATTTATAGACAGATGCAACCTTGACAGAGAGCAGCGTGCAGACTTTTTGAAGCTTGGTGGCCCACAAGTTGAGAAGCATGCTGTGGTGCTTGATCTTCCAGCCAAGCTCTGTATTTCTCGGTCTGTGAAGAGGAATGGGCACGAGGGCAACTTACAAGGTGGGAAAGCTGCTGCCGTTGTGAATCGGATGCTGCAAAAGAAAGAATTACCTAAGTTGGGCGAAGGGTTCACTCGAATTACCTTCTGCCAGGATGAAAAGGTTGTCCAAGAAACCATCAATATGTATATTGCCCTTGGTCCATCAGGTTCCATTCCCTCTGGCTGTTTTGGTCAGAAAAATGCAGATGCCAAAATACAACTTGGGATTATGAAATTTCTGAAAAAGGTGGATTCACCAGGTGACGCCAAATCTGAGGCAAATGTCTCTCAGAAATGTGTCCATAATGAAGCCTCCAAGGAGAAAGACCTTGGAATTGAGGGCATTCAAAATATTTCTGTTCGATCAGGTAAAGCTTTCGAGGATGTGAAGGATTGTGACAAAGTCGAAATGACCTCTGTTGCTGGTGGGGATGCTTCGGACAATATTCCGACTTTGGCATTTCCTTCTATTTCTACAGCTGATTTCAAATTCAATCTGGAGAAGGCATCTGACATTATTGTTGAAAAAGTTGAGGAGTTTATCAGTAAGATCGGAAAGACTAGGCTTGTTTTGGTAGATTTGTCTCATGGATCAAAAATATTGTCTCTGGTTAGGTCTAAAGCTGCAAAAAAGAATGTTGACTCCAGTAAATTCTTCACAGTTGTGGGAGATATAACTCGACTCCACTCTTGTGAAGGTTTAAACTGCAATGTAATCGCTAATGCTGCCAATTGGTGAGTTTGTGAATTATATGATTGATTGAACAAAAGCTGAGCATTTTCATTTACTGAAAATCTAACTGCTTGTCTTCTATCAGTTTCTTTTCTTCTTGTTACTAGTATTCTGTTGTAAAGGTTTGTACCAATAAATGCTTGATCTCTCAATTATTTGTGTCTGCCAATTTTTTTCTTCTTGAAAGAAACTGGTTTGAAGAGTGAAAGGGTGATGGGATGTTATATAATATGTAAGCATGACACCATTGAAATGATTTCTGGGGTTGTTAGGAAATAACCGTGGCACTATTGAAATGATGTATAGTTACACTCGGAAGAAAGCCACGGATTCAGTTCATGTGGTAAAGAGTCCTTTTGTATGATTGCCTTATTAGCATGGGGTAAAAAATCTATTATATATGCAAGATCTGTTGAAATTTTATTGTAATCTTTTAAAATATGTAAGATCATGTTCCAAAAAAAACATGTTTGATGGACAATTGATGCTTACAGGTTGTTGCAGCGTCTTACAGACAACTAAACTGAGTTAGGAATCTATCTGTTTCATCTGTCATCTGGATGCAATTTTTTACAGATACATGAAATATCTTCAAAGAGGAAATGTGGAAGAGATTTAGAAAGAATGGGGGATAGCAGATCGTTCCATATAGGTGTAAGAGGGGAGTTATCCATAGATCGCTTTCTCCATTATTGTTAAATGTCAACCTTTACATGGAAAGCAGAATGAGGGAGCTTTACAGTATCAAGATGATAACTACCTTTATATGTTAGGATAGCATTCTGTCCTGGCATGGATCCCAGGAAATAAGACATAGAATGGCACAGTTCCCCCTAGTCACCTTTATTTATTGTTTGACTTGCCAACTTAATCTTGTCACATATCTTTCAAGAAACAGTGCTAGCTGTCAGTTTGGTCTCTTCCTTCTTACACCATCCAAATTCTTTTTTCAATTCTGTATACACATGCCACATTTGCATTTTAGGAAGATCATCTGAGGGCTAACTTTGTGCAGGCGACTAAAACCTGGAGGTGGAGGCGTAAATGCTGCTATCTTTAGTGCTGCGGGTCCTGAACTAGAAAATGCAACCAAGGAAAGGGCTGGATCACTTAAGCCTGGAAAAGCTGTAGTGGTCCCGCTTCCTCCAACTTCTCCATTGTTTACTAGGGAAGGCATAACCCATGTCATCCATGTTTTAGGACCAAATATGAATCCTCAGAGACCAAACTGTCTCAACAATGACTATGCCCAGGGCTGTGAGGTACTTCGTGAGACTTACTCATCCCTTTTTGAAGGGTTTGCATCCATAGTGAGGTGTCATGGAGGATCCTCCAAGGGAAGCAGTGGAAGATCACTAGGATCAAAGACAAGTCCTACAAATGGTGATCAGAAGGTCAAAAGGGAAGCTATCTATGAATCAGATGTAAACAAAAAATTGAAGGGACTTCAGAAAGACCTTAAACCTAGTGTTAGAAATTATCTGAACAAAAAAGAAGACCCAGATAAGGAAGATGGTGGAGGCATGACCAAAGCATGGAACTCATGGGCTCAGGCTCTTTACAACATTGCAATGCATCCTGACAAGCATAAGAATGTTGTGATGGAGATATTGGATGATGTTGTAGTACTGAAGGATCTTTATCCGAAGGTCTTTCATAACTCTCCATCACGCTCACATACACACACTTGGGTATATACACTTGAAAGCAAAAAAATGATTTAATGTGTTAACACTTCTCTATTTTCTTCGCCCAGGCTCAGAGGCATCTCTTGGTGTTGGCAAGATGTGAAGGTCTGGACCGGCTTGCAGATGTATACAAAGAGCACCTCTCATTGCTAAAGACAATGCACGCTGTTGGGTTGAAGTGGGCAGAAAAGTTTCTTGATCAAAATAAATCACTGGTATTTCGTATTGGGTACCATTCAGTAAGTCCTGATTAGACCGGAGAGTGCTTTTTTGATGTTATTGTTAAGTCTACTATTCTCTTTAGTGTTACTTGCCTTGGCAAACTCAGTTGACCACTTAAGAATTAATCTTGCATTCGTCATTTAAAGTATGAAAAGGGAATGACGTATAAGAATACATTGAACAGAAGCATTATGACTTGTATGCTAGAGAGATGAATTTGTTAAGGATATTCACAGAGGGTTAGTAGAATTAGGGGATAAATAATAGAAGTATTGACTTTGACCTTGAAGCAACTTGGTTAATTTGATGCCTTTTGATCAATAATACTGGGAAAGGAGTAATGAAGTTTTCGCTATCAGCTGTTGCAAACAGAACGGCAACCTTAAATCGACCATACTAAGAAGTTTATTTTCCAGTACAAAAAGTGTCTTGTGGATGACAATAGCTTATTTTGTTCTACTTTAAGTTCAGGCAATAAATGCAACTGTAGGAGCTTATCTTATGTAAATAGATAGCTGAAAGTATTTCTTATAACATGTTTGGGAAGTGATTATAAACGTTTTAAATTATGGGAAGTGATTATCTATATATGGATAGAAATGAGTGATGGATAAGTTGATAGTATTTGTGGGTCCCTCAAAATGTATGGATAAAAAGTAGCTTGAATGTTTATAAACATAAGCCAAACTTAGGATTAGAAAACAAGGATTAGCGTTTGAAATTCTAATGCTTCCAGCGTGACTCATATGCGATAAATTTCTGGGGTTGAACTTGGTTTCATGGTTTGTTCACCCAATCAATTCTTTTATACTAAATTGCCAATTGTTTGAAATCCTTACCTCATTGCACCAAGCAAGCTTAGTAGTTCCCCCGCCCCCACCCCAATTTTTTTTTTTCTTATTGCAAGCAGTGTATTGTTCTTCTGTTTGACGAAATGAATTGTCCCTTCTTGTAGTCCCCTTCAATGCGACAACTGCACCTTCATGTGATCAGCCAAGATTTTGACTCGAAACATCTGAAGAATAAGAAGCATTGGAACTCATTTAATACCCCATTCTTCCAGGATTCAGTTGATGTGATACAGGAAGTCAACGAACATGGCAAGGTCGCGTTGAAAAATGAAGACAATTTTCTCTCCATGGAGTTGAGGTGTCATAGGTGTCAAAGTGCACATCCAAACATACCTCGCCTCAGATCGCATATTAGCTCTTGTCAAGCCCCATTTCCTGCTGCTTTGCTCCAAAATGGTCGTCTTGTTTTCGTGCCAAGTGAAGATGGTCCCGGCAAATAGTTATTCCCTTTGTAATAGTTTTTCTGATGTGTAAATAACAGTCTCTTCTGCATCAAAATGATTTTGTGAACTATGCTATAGATTCCCCCACGAATTTAATGTTTGGCTGCTTTTTTTATACAACCAGTAAAAGAAAAATGAAATTAACGTTGTTAAACTTTAAAATTACCTCGCCATCAGTTTATAGGTTTAACGTTCCCAACGTGGATAAATTTTAATGTATTTGATTTCACATATTGTTACAAGTGTGAGCCCTCTCTAGTGCAATCTGAGAGATTTGTGAAGTTGATGTGGTAGAGCTCTGTCTGGATTATCCCCTATTTGAGCTTCATTTTATTTAAAATGTATTTTTCTCTTTTCTTTTCAACCACATTTTTCAATAAAATAATATTACACGTAAATTCAAAAAAAATTCTTCTTTTTTAACCATATATTTATTCTTTAAAAAATCACTATTCCGAAAATAAATTTTCCCTCAAAATTTGATTTTAATGGAGCCCAAACAAATTTAGATAGGATTTTGTTTCTATTTTAAAGAAAATAGAAGATGCCTATACAACATTATTGAGTTGTAGATAGAACGTGTGGAGATAAAGACATAAGAGTTTTACTAGATTGCTTAAATTAAACATGAACTGAAGCTTTACAGGTGCTGCCATTTGCAGATTTTTTTTTTTGCCAATGAAACTGCTTCAAGTGGAAGCCTGTAAAAATTCTGTGAAAGTTTCCATGTATGTGTAGTATTATTCAATTAAAAATCTTTCAATTTACATGTAAGCTAGATGGAAATTTATTGAATGCATCGAAGATGCTCTTAGCAAATGTGAATCCCAATATATTTAAATATATTGACACATCATAACTTAGCTCGTTTTCATTTTCTAAGAACGTATAATGTGTCGAGATATCAAAATGTGTACAAATATGAACTAGGAGAGTTAGTTCTTTTGTAGGTTTTGTCAATTCTAGTTTTAATTCATCGCGCTTTTCAATAAATAAATAAAATAAAAGTTAGAATTTATTAAATGATAAAATAAAAAGAAAAAAAATCAGTTTGTTTTAAAATTCCGTTTGTTTTCCAGTGGCATTGTCAAAAATGTGACAATATGACTTGACAGATGATGGAAATGGATTGAGTACATTAGTTGTGGACTAATAACTGGATCGTACGATACATTTTGTTACACGACATTCTATGCTTTTCTTGTAATTCAAGATTTAAACCTTAATTAGTGCTGTAAACAGACAAAATTATAGTCGCCAGATAGTGACGTCGACCATAAATTTTGGACCACAAGTGAAAAGATAGTGTTGGCAATGTTACATCCTAAAGAAAGTGTGACCAAGAGAAACTTGTTGGTCCAAGACCATGTTTGTCTAATCTTTTTTGCTTAATTTTTTCGAAACTTAGATATATTACTTTTTCTTTCGTTATTTTCAATGTCGACTTTTGTATTAATCACACCTCGAATGAATAATTTATTGAAATATTCTTGGTGTACATAATATAGGTACATAGGGATGTCCATACCCCTCACATGGGGTGGGGCATATAAAAAATGTGGGTCTCACCCCCATATGAGGGGTATGGACACCCCTATATACATATATTATGTACATCAAACACATCCCTAATTTATTTGAACTCTGGTAATTTCGAGTACAAGAAAGTCGGAAGTAGGTGAAATAACTAAATGCCTCGAGGAAAGTGGAAATTGAAGAAGCTTGTTTCAGTTTGATCCGATTTAGGTGTTGACTATGTTATAGACCCTTATCAAATCTCTTCGATTTAGCTTTACTTTTAGGCATACGACGATTAGGTGAGATAGGACACAACATGTGTAACAAGCCATGCACTCAATTATCGTGTCATGTACGTTCACCACCCCAAGCCAAAAGAGGCCATTAAACAGAAAAGACAACATTTGTAAAGCATAGAGATCAATAGACATCAATACTTGTAAATGTATGTAAAGAAACAACACTAGGGTAAAATGCATCTTCAACGTGTCGAAATATTAAGAAATAAGAACTTGGAACAAGAGTGACAAATAAAATAGTTGGTATTATGTAATTCATTAAATTTGCTGAATCGAAGTAGTCTACTGAGGGTTGGGAGGGCGACTATTCGCTGCTGAGACCCTAGAACCCCATTCGAGTAGCTCTTTGCTGGTGTCGTCCTTGTGAACAATCACTTCGATGAAGCATAAGCAGTCTTTCTTGTCTCCGGTTGCAGTTTCAATTGCTTTAACTAGTTCTTCTTCATATTGTACCTACATTAACAACGACGCGAAAGAATTAGTAAAAACAGGAACAATTTACTTAACAAAAGGGACAATTAATAGCTCAATTACCTTAGTTGTCCAACAATTTCCTTCTCCATTGTGGATTGCATCTACTAATGCAGTGTAATTCCAGTTCTTGATCACATNGTCGTGAAAGAATTAGTAAAAACAGGTTATTCTATTCCACCTCTTAGAAAGAAAAGAACTTAAATCAAAATAATTTACTTAACAAAAGGGACAGTTAATAGCTCAATTACCTTAGTTGTCCAGCAATTTCCTTCACCATTGTGGATTGCATCAACTAATGCAGTGTAATTCCAGTTCTTGATCACATTGTAAGGCCCATCGTGGATCTCTACTTCAATGGTGTAACCACCATTGTTAATCAGGAAGATGATAGACTTCTGTCCAGATCGAATCATTGTTGACACATCCTGAGCAGTCACCTGCAACGTAAAATTCAAAAGTAGATGCAGAGCTTAGACATACAGCCTTGACATTCATTCACCTAAATATAGAGCAGAACAACCCTACTGTGGCATTTCCATGATAAGTAGGAAAAAAACCCGATTTGTGAAACCACTATAAACTTATGTATTTGTTCGATATTATTCTCTATCTTCTACAGATAAGGGAGGAATAGATAACCTGGAAGCTACCATCACCGATGCAGGCAATGACTCGCTTCTCTGGTACTGCTTGTGCATAACCCAGAGTTGCGCCTACAGACCAACCAATGGATCCATATTGCATTTGGAATTCATATCTGCAAACCAAGTTTCCGTATGAAACCTCAATATTCATATTGTCTAAGACTCTCAAGGCAACATCGAAGTTCACATATTTAGATTTCTCTAGTGCTAACCTGCATGCCGGTGGCAGTTTTAATTTTTGGCAGTTGAACCACGAGTCCCCGGTCTCAGCAATGACAGCCGTTTCACTCGACAATATCTTCTGAATGTGCTGGAACAGAACATTAACCCTCAATGCCTCCATAGGTTCGCACTTGAGAGGAAGTCCTTCAGGAACATAAATCCTATGGTAATTCTCATAAGCAGTCGTGTTACACTTAAGCCTCTTCGCAAGAGCAACGAAGAAATCCTTCATTAGGATACAACCAAATGCAGGTCCATTAGCAATTGTGACACGATCAGGCTGCACGATGATCGCCTTCTCTTTCTTGAGAAGAAGAGAATATCCAACCGAGCTGTAGTCGTTGAAGATTGGACCAGCGAACAAATATGCATCAGCTGATTCCACGATTTCTGCACAAAAAGCCGTGCTCACTGCGCCCCAGTAAGTCCCGATGAAATGTGGATGGTGCTCGGGGACTAGCCCTTTGGCCGATGGCATCACCGCAAGAGCATAGCCACAAGCATCTGCTAATTCGACAAAGGCATTGCATGCTTTGGCAACACGAAGTTTCGGCCCACCCACCATAACTGGTTTGACAGCCTTGTTCAAGAATGCAGCCGCTGCTTCGACGGCAGCTTCCAAACCCATTTTATTACTCACCCTACATCAAACAGAATTACTATCATTAACAAAATTAAACCACGTTAAAATAACAAAATCAATGTTTCAGATCTATTAATATATTCTGGAGTCTGGACTACACATCTCCTAATTATAACTTAACAGTAAAACCTTGAAATTACATTAATTGAATATGAAAGCAGAGAATTCTCAAGATTCACCACAGTAAAATACGCCAGAAACTAAAACTTACCTGGGAGAGAGCATAAATGGAGCAGGCTCCCGACTAAATGTCGGGTGTGGAATCGCCGGCAAGTTACAGTTCACACTTATATACACCGGCTTACTCTCCTTTAATGCCGTCGATATCGCCGTGTCTATCGATTCATGAGCATCTTCCAAATTATTCACCACCGCCTAAAATTATCCCCAGACGAAGAAAGATGTCAGCAATAAAAGAAAAATACTGTGTGAAAACGAAAATCTAGCTGACATATTTAAGCTATGGTTGTGCTGACTTACAACCTGATAGCAAGTAACAGTTTGGAAGCAGCGGAGCTCCTGGCTGAAATCCGGCAAGCCGATAGTGTGATGTAGAATCCGGTTAGTACCATTATCGTTGGAGTTGGGTCCGCCCACTATGCATATCACCGGAAGATTCTCACTGTACGCGCCGGCGATCGCGTTGAGAACACTTAAACCACCGACGGTAAATGTGACAACACAAGCGCCGACTCCACGAGCCCTAGCATAACCGTCTGCGGCATATCCAGCATTGAGCTCATTGCAGCATCCAATCAAGTTCAGCCCGGGTTCAGCAATGAGGAGGTCAAGTAGTGTCAAGTTGAAGTCACCAGGGACTGAAAAAACATCGCTTACGCCAATCTGAACGAGACGGCGAGCCAAGTGGCGGCCAAGAGTCGCCTCGGCAGAATTAAATGGCACTGCAGAGTTCTGAACCGTCGAAACGCAACCGTTTGTGGGAAGGCTACACAAGTCTGTACACGAAGCAGACTTACACGAATCCACAGAACCAATTTTGGTATCCATTTCAATGCTAACAGGGATTGTTAACAAAGATACAGTTTGAGAGATTAAAGGGATGAGAAAAGACAGTGAAAATTTCTTGAAATGATTTTGTTGTGTAGGAAGTGCGAAAAGGAGAAGGTATTTGTAGGTGATGAAAAGGAAGAATCTTTAAACAAGGGGCTGTTTGGTTTTTCTATTTCATATCCGTGGATTGTTCACTTTTCCGGTGTAAAACATTACGTGTGTTGTCACGTGACAAAATGTAAAAAATAATTTAAAAGACAACGTACATGTAGCATGATTGTTCAGGAAAACATGGACCATATTTGTAGGAGACAAGACCCCAATGATGGAGATATTTCGACTATCAATACAACTCTTTCAAAAGAGACTCAACGTATTTGTACAATTAACCATTGATTAAAAAATAGTTCTTAAAATTGATGAATGTAAGTGAGATTGTCAAGTGTGAGTCAACTATGATTGTAAAAAAAAAAAGGTATGTCTATATTTTTTAACATTGCTTAGTAGATAATTTCTATATTTTTTGTATGTCTTATGTTTAGTTCAACTAAAAAGTTTAATTAAATATAAGTTAAAATCAACAATTAATTTTAATCACACATATCATTGAATCCACAACTTTTGAATTGCACATTTCATCAATGTTTATTAAGCTCCCGTTTGACTCTTATTAAATTAAAATTTTTTATTTTCGTACTCATTTTTAACCACACATTTACACAGTAAAATATTTTGTACGTAAATCCAAATTTTTCACTACTTTTTAATCATACATTTTCTAGAAGATCAATATTCAAAGCATTATTTTCTCTCAATTTCTCTTTATAATGGCCATCAAGCCAGTGTTAAAATTTATTAAAAATCTGATTTTCATCTAAACCAAACAAATGTTATATTTTGCTCTAATTTAGTTTGAATTATAATTTGCTATATTTAACCAATTCTACAGGCATGTTTTAAATAATTTATTGATCAATGTCAAATTTTATTTTCAAACATAGATGAAACATAAGTGCTTTGGAAAATCTCTCCCTATAAAACTTTAATGATTACAAGAAGAAATACAATTAAAACAAGCCTATATAATAGGTCAAATATAGCTTAAAGTAGGGATGTGAAATAGATCGAGTCACTCAACTAGTTCATGTGTGAGCTCGAATCGGTCCACCAAATGAGCCCACTTGCTTGACCGAATTAAAGCTCGATTTATCTCATGAACTTATCATTTATCGAGATGAGATGAGCCAGTTCAAGGCTCTTGAAATTTCTTTTACAAAAAATTGCACTTTTTCATTTATTACGACAAACAACTTATGTTTGCTCGTTCTGCTCGACGGGCGATTCGAGCTAACAAGTCGATAAGTGGCTCGCCTCAGCTACCATCAAGAATACAAATTGAATCGAAAGTAATGATTGACGGAACGAATAGCGCATCACTGAAAGAACGAAAACCAGTGGTCAAATACTACGTAATACTCAAAAACCTGCTAGCGGTTTTTCTCTTAGATGTTACCCGGTTTTGGAAAAAACCGTTGTATTTCTAATTACCAGTACCGTTCAATTCAAACGATGAGGAAAAATATTAGCCTAATCACGTTCTCGATGTGCTATAAAGTGTGGACGGCGGTGTTTAGGCTCTGTAACACTAGATTTGGTTTGCTTACTGGTGGGTCCACACGTGGCACACATGCAGCCGACCTCGTATGTCATTTCTCGTACGTTACACATGATTGGTCACCATATATTGACTCCATGTGACAGTCCCTGAGAATGTCTAGTGAATGGAACACACTTGTTACAATTTGATTTGTTGTGAAGTTTGATAAAAAATGATGAAACGTGTGATTGAAAAATTATGGATTTCATAAAATATATTGCTAAAATTAGTTGTTGATTTCGACTTGAATTAAAATCTAAATTTTTATTTGTATTAAACAGGGACACTCAATCCCCGCTAGGTGGAGATTAAAATCAATTTTTATTAGCAGATATTGATAAAAATTAACGGGGTGTATGTTTGAAAAATTGTAGATTCTATAAAATATATGATTAAAATTAATTATTGATTTTGAATTAAGTTTTAATTAGATTTTTTAACGGTACCAAGTAGGTATGCAATTATTCGTTGGTTAAATGCAAATCCAAGATAAAATCTAGGGGCTCGGTTGGAATGAAATGAGTGGATTTTTAATACGCTTCCGGTTCAAGTTAGGATTTTAGAGTGATTGCAATTAACCCGATTCAATTAAAAAAAATTAATCATTTAAAACTAAGTCCTCGGGACTAAAAATCGAATTTTAATCTAAATTAAAGTCAATAATTAATTTTAAATTATATATTTTATGTGTCCCATCTCGTCTCTTTCTGATGAGCACAATGAATCTCTTACAATCTTGCCCATCTAATCTTAAATTTCAAGTCTTAAGATCAGGGACAGATCCAGGACCGGATTACAAGTCGGGCTAATACGTAAAAATAAAATAAAATTACACATGATTTTTTTTTTTTACATAAATTTTTTTTTTTCTAACTAAAAAAAATTAGTTCAAACTCATTTTTCTACATACTCATTTTAATCATACATTCACACTATAAATATTCTATACGTAAATTCAAAATTTTTTCCTACTTTTTAACCACGCATTCTCCTATAAATCACTATTCAAAATTCTATTTTCCCCAAATAATGATTGTCCAACCAGAGCTTAATTATTCATTTCTCTGTTGTATGATCTTATTCAAAATCAAAGCCAATTTGACTTCTGATGTCGAATAATTATAATTATAAATGTGTTTTTGTTAGTGGTTTTGCGGGATAGGAGGTGGGGCTGGTTGGTGATAATGAAAGTTTTGAACTTTTTTTTTCCTTTTTTATAAAGGGTCTATTTGTACTTTTTTTAAAAATTTGAAGCTTCCGTTGCAATTTTATTTATTTATTTATTTGTTTGTTTGTTTATTTAAAGGGGAGGTAAATTTTGTCATTTCACTCTACCTTAACAAACAAATTAGATGGATTCTATAATCAGGGACCTAGTATGCCTATTTTCTTAAACATTGGGGAATGTTTGGTACTATTTTTAAAGGTTGGGATTGTATTCCTTTTTGGAAGGTTGGGAACCAAATACACTATTATCCCTCTTAAAAAATATTATTATAATACTAATTGAAGGATAGATTGGAAATTACGAATATGAATAAGGACGTTATCGACCGAAAAATGTTTCTCCATCATCGGCTCTTATATAGCCCATATAAAATTAACTTAATCTCAAGTCAAAGTTAATAATTAATTTTAATAACATATTTCAATGGATCCAAACTTTTCAACTACACGTTTCATCAACTTTTATCAAAATTTACTAAAAATCTAATTTTAGTTCACATCAAATAGAGGCATTAGCATAGATAAAGGTTCACGCCATACTTATCATTAACTCCATCGTAGTTTAATTACAATAATGTTACCAACCTTTGCTCATTTTGGCACTTATTTATCCAACATTTTTCATCACATTCTTACCATCTAACTTTCTATTAATTTGCACGTCTTGTCTTTAATAATGATTTTCATTAAAAAATTCGTTAAGAAGGTGTAAGAAGATTAATTTGTCTCTCGTATTTTTAAAATTTTGACATGATTTATCCCCTCCGTTCAATGCATGTTAGCAGATTATTTGAAAAAAAAATTGATCATTAACGATAAAATATAATAATTAATTGAAGATTAATGATAAAAATGTGATGGGAAAAAGTTAAAAAAATACAAGTGTCAAACGGAAAGGGAAAAAAAAGATTATTTTTGCCCTTTTTAAAAATATTTTAAAATGATAGGTGAGTGAATTAAAAAATATTGATTTTTGTTAAATATTTTTAAAATACAATATAAATTGATGTTTAAAAGAAAATACAGCAAATGACTGTATGTATTAATTTTTTTTACAAATAACCGTGGATAATATTTTGACATGTATGTAATTTTTGTTAGAAATATAAATCATAT
>CAIGRT010031503.1:0-19099 GCA_903798405.1 Fraxinus platypoda
GTGTATGCATAAAAAAATTATAACTTTTAAAATTATTGAGTTCACTCACAACGCTAACAATATATTTAACGATATTATGAACATTATTAGAGAATATCATTGCGGGAGAAAAATTCTTTCTTTTACATTTGACCACGTTAGTTTTAATAAGCCAGTTATCTATAAATTGTGTAGGATACTGCAACCCAATTTCGGTGGTTATTTATTTCATATTCACTGTGTGTGTTATATTTTTAATTTAATTATGCAGGATGGTTTGAAACATATTAAGCCCTTATTTGATCCTCATTTTTTTCAAAATACATTTTATCTTCTTTTCAACCACATATATTTCAATAAAATAATATTACACACAAACTCAAAACTTTTTCATATTTTTTAATCACATTTTCCATCAATCTACCATTTCAAAATACATTTTACATAAAACATGGGGTTCAAACAGGCCTAAAGAATGAAATTCAAATAATTAGGGATGCATTAATGTATATCACGATTTCACCTAGTAAAAAACAAGTATTTGAGGAATTTTGTGCTAAATTTGGGGTGACGAATATGTAAACATTTGTTAGTGGTATATGACATAGATGGAACTCTACTTACTTATTATTAAAATCATGCGAAGAATTTGAGCATTTATTAACTGAATTTTATAACAATGGCCATATTAGAAACGATGATGACACTATTTTAAATGAATCTGATTGACTTTTAGCTTTTAGAATTAAAAATATTTTGACAAATTTTTATGATTCTACAAATATTTTATTTGAAGTGTACTATTCCACTAGCTATATGGTGCTTGAATGTCTTTATATAATTGTAAGGGTTTTTCATAAATACAAAAATGACCCCGATTTNCTATTTTGACTGAGTCCGATTGGAGTTTAGTTTTTAAAATTAAAAAATTTCTGACAAATTTTTATGATTCTACAAATATTTTATTTGAAGTGTACTATTCCACTAGCTATATGGTGCTTGAATGTCTTTATATAATTGTAAGGGTTTTTCATAAATACAAAAATGACCCCGATTTTATTGAAATTATATATTTTTATGTAATTAAAATTTAGAAAATATTAGAAAGACTTGCTTATATTATTTCCTTTAGCACAAGCATCATGGATCCCTGATACAATTTATCAGGACTAAATACGTAATTGATCAGATTTCAAAAATTTTAACTTTTAATACACCTATCACAACACCTATCACTTATAGAAATTTAGAACAAACTTTATGTGAAATGTATGAATTATATGTAGAACGAATGTGTGCCAATATTAGTCAGGTACCCTCTGCACCTACTCTTTCCATTGATATTGAAGAAGACGATGCTGAAATATGAAATTTATTTGAAGGTATTAATATGTATAAATATGATGTAATATATTTTTCTTGTAGTAGTATGTTTACCGCATGTAATTAGACATCGGACCCAATCCAAATGCATCGTCTTCTGAATTACTTGATTACTCTAATCACAATATGCCTAATAATAAATCAATTAAAAAAAGTTCAGAATAAACAATTGAATTCAAATGAAAGTACGAACAACGATGACCACAGGTTTTTGCGATTTCAAAAGACATACTAACACCTCCGGTTAGCACTGTATTTCAGAGTTTGCTTTTAGTGCAGTTGAGATGGTTCTACTGAAAGAAGATATTTTGGAAGTATTAATGTGCATGAAGGATTGACAAGACGCTCATTTTCAACTGCAAGATAAATATGCTGAAACTACATGTCGTCAGACAAGTGATATTTAATTTAACCATATTAATAAAATTTGTTATTTTATAATACCGTTTTAAATTTTTTTTAAAAAATTGTACACATAACAAGTTGTTTGTGTACAATTTTTAACTTTGCTTACTCGAAATTTAAGTGGCTGGTCTCAAGTTCAAATAAAAGAAGAGGGTTTTATTTAAAATAAAAAAAGACGAGCTCGTGAGTCGAAGCTCGGCTTGGCCCACGAGCCACGAGCTCGAGGGTTGAGCCAAGCTTTGCCCTCGAGTAACAAGCCGAGCTTGTGGTGCTCGACTCAACCCATTGTCACCTCTAAATAAACGAATCCACAATGAAATCACGCATCGAGGGGTAATTCAGCTAAAACCTCAATGTGATTAATTCGAAATGTTACAATGCTAATTCAATTATCTATTCATATCCACACTTTGCAGTTTCTAAATAAAACATTTGTTATTTATAATGTCAAAAAGTCTATTTTTCAACCATTGGTATCATAGCATTCTAGATCAATCAATTTCGTAATTTAATGTTTCTAATTTAATGATTGCATGTTCGTAGTCGTGATGCCTTGGAATGGATGAATGTATTTATTCAATTGTTTGTGACCTTAGATTTTTTGTTCAACTGTAATTCTTTTTCGAGTTTGTACAATTTCCATCTTACTCTAATTTTGATTGCAATTAGATACACAATTGTGAGCCTTGAATTGAACTTAGGTTATCTATTGTAATTGTGATTTTTTAATTTCATTGCATTTTTGGAAATTTTGTATAACTTGGTGAAGAATTGAAGATTGGCTTGAAGAAGAAGGTGGTGGATAAATAGAACAAAGGAGGTGGACAACCTAATGATGGATGGAAGATTAGCTAAAGCATTAGGCATGGGGCACAATGTGTCGTTTAACTAATTTGTCTATTTTTTTGGATTGTGCCACAAATAATTGATTTTTTTAAAATTTTAAAATTTAATTATTTATTCTATAGAAATTAGAATTGTCATTCATTATTCTTATAGATTAGAAATTTTACATCGGTCATGTATCTACAATTTCATGCATTCGTGTATGTATGGTTCTCTCTATGGAATTCTAATTTATATAAATTTTAGTTGGATCAATGTGCTCAATTTTTAATTATTTAAAACGAAAACTCGTGAAATTAAACAATTGAGTGGGGAACGGGTCCCAATTTTAAAAGGGTAATGTTGTTTGAACAGGAGCCTGTGTGACCCTGTTCATGTAGTGCGGCCCTAAAAATAAACTAGCTTACCGGGAAAATTCACGTGGAATGGAACATAACATAATATTAAGATAGTCTTCATTGCCGAAAATCTCATATATGTGGTTGAACAAGAATGTCCTTAGCCACCTAGTCAGAATTCGAGAAAGTCTCATGAGGAAGAGTATGATAATTGGTTAAAGTCTGACATGATGGCTCGCTGCTATATTTTAATAGCGGAAGCGTGACCATATGGAGACTTGTTATTACATAGTTAAAATCATTGAGGACATGTTTGGACACAAAGGTTAGATTATTGCTTGAATAAGATAAAACTGATGTTCAATAAGCGGATGAACCAGCTTCATAACGTAGAGAGAGTAGCCTGAAAGTAAAAGATGCACATGCTTTGGTTGCTGCTTATGGTACCTCTCATCCTAAACTAAATGTCAAGGGAAGCATTATACTAGGAAGCAGATGAAAAACACGTACGAGAACAAATGAATGGTAGATCATCGCTTGCTTAAGTTAAAAAAAGACGTTAATGAGTTGATGAATCCGGTTTCATAGCATAGAGACTAGTCCGTAAGTAAAAGATGCAAATGGTTGCTTTTTCTGCTACCTCTCATCCTAAACACTACAACAAAAATAGCAATTTGCAACATTTAAAAAACGTTGTCGAAAACCTTTTTACAACGTTTGGACGTATGTTACAAAGCTCAATGTTGCCGTAGAGTAAAATGATACGGCAATATTTTTTAAACGTTGCTAATATCAAGGGAAGTAAGAAGAGGAAGCATTATACCAAGGAGTAGATGAGAAATCGAATGAAAGTAGATTATCGCTTGCATTAGATAAATGACGCTGAATGAGTTAACGAACCAGCTTCATAGCGTAGAGAGTAGCTACAAGTAAAGGATGCACGTGATTTGGTTTCTGCTTGCGGTAACTCACATGTCAAGGGAAGCAAGAAGTGAAAGTATTATATTGAGAAGCGAGTGAAAAAGACTGGAGCAGACGAAAAAATTAAGGATAAAAACAGCCTGCTGATGTGGCGTCAATATATCTTTATTTAAGTTTGACTCCCACTTCTCGTGAAAAACTCGTCCTTTTCATAAACCCGCCCCAAATCAAGCCCCACCTGAAATCAAGCCTGCCCAACCTGAAATCAAACCCTATCTCCAACGACTTTCTCCCCACTCACGATCTCTCCCAATTGAAGACATCTTGCCAGCGACTCTACCTCCGGCAAACAAAAGACTCATGCCAACTAACTGTGTACTCTTTCCTGCTGAAGTAATTCATTGTAATTCTTGGTAAATGACATTTTCTTTCTTTAAATGGTAAGAGTATCTTTTCTTGCTTATTTCAATCGTCTGTGAGAGGTATTCCACGCAACACAAAACATGGGCTTTTTTTTCAATAGTCTGCAAGGTGTATACCTGCACAAGTGACTGGCATTATATGTTAAATGCAAAAGTGTATTTCCATGGCATTAAATGATAATTTTTTTTCAATTACATGGCATTATATGTTAATTGCAAGTGTAGTTGTATTTAGAATTCGGTTTATATGTTAATTGCAGATTTGGAGATTAGGCTTTGATTTTACAAGTCCAGTAACCAATTTCAGAAGTGAGTGGTTTACAATTTGGCATTGTATTAACATATGTTCGATAAAATTCCGCAAATGTAAAGGATCGTTGACAAGTAATAGATAAAATGAGTTTGAGAGTTATCGTCATACGATGAATAATGTTTAATTTCAATTTACTAGTTTTATCAAATTCGATATGTTGTAACACAAAAGAGTTTTAGATGATTTTCTATACCAGTTTTAACTAAGAAAGCAATTAAATGGTGATCAAGCATTCAAACAACACATAATTAATGCATATTTATTCAAGAACACGTTAATTAACTAAAATTACTCAAAATCTTGAATTGAAAACTATAAACCAAAAGGCTTCATCATCCATCCAATACATGAAGAATTCTAGCCTAGCATATCTATAATAAAATTACACAAAAAGAATTGAAAAGATATCACCCGGAAATAAGAAATAATGAAGAAATAGGAATTTTCCACGTTCTTAACTTGAACCTTGAAACCCGATGAAGAATATTCAATTTCTATGCTATTTGCCTTGATTTAATCTTGTTAGCCTTGTTCTTCGCCTCCAAAATATGTGGAATATGATGAAATTTAGGTCTAATGGAGGTTTTCGACGTTCTAGTCAAGTTTTGGTATTTAAAGGATGTCAAAAAGATTATATTGAATTGTTATCAAAACAAAAATAAGGAAAATTGATTTTTCCCCTTTTTTACTCTGAGGCGTGCGGTTAGATATAGCTAAGGCGTGCGCCGACTTGTTTGAGGCGCCTCGGGTGCCCCTTTTTTGGTTGAGACACACGTCTCACCTGCAGACGAGGGTGGCACGCACCTTGGTCTCTCTAACAGGGTAGTTTTTAGTATTTTTGTCATAATTTTCTCTCTCGATATCCAATTGTGGTAATTCAAAATGCATTGGAAATATAACTTAAAGGGCTACAATTCTTCTAGAAGTAATATTTTTCCAATTGGAACGTTTGTTATTTCAAAAATGGTTTCAATATGAGGCTGAAAATCAGGAACATAAAATTTTCGGCTGCAAATTGATATATGATAATACTTTGACTATATTTCATCTCTTTTACTTCTTTTCTCGTCCAATTAATCCCTAGAACATCTCGAATGAGGTCCGACAAAACTTTTGAGTATTTGTACTTTAGTCGCCGAACTTTGAATTTCTTACAATTTAGCCATTTTCACATTTTATTTTCTCCAATTTCGCCATTTTTCCCTATTTTTCCCTTGTTTCTTCCAATTCTTCATTTAATTATTGAGTTTTATCTATTAAACAAAATATGAAAAAATTCAACGGTATTTCACTAAAAGAACTATAAAATGTCATTATTTAAATCCTCGAATAAGTGTGGAAAATACTCTTATCAACATATAAACCCAATTCTATATGCAACTACACTTTTGCAATTAACATATAATGCCAAGTAATTGAAAAAAAAAATTATCATATAATGCCATGGAAATACACTTCTGCATTTAACATATCATGCCAGTCACTTGTGTCAGTATACACCTTACAAGCGATTGAAAAAAAAGCCCATGTTTTGTGTCGGGTGGAATGCCTCTCATAGGCGAATAAAAGAAAGATATACTAGGAAATAAGCAAAAAAAGATATACTCTACTCATCTAAAGAAAGAAAATGTCATTTACCAAGAATTACAATTAACTACTTCAGCAAGGAAAGAGTACAGAGATGGTTGACACGAGTCTTTTGTTCGCTGGAGGTAGAGTCGTCGACGAGATGTCTTAAATTGGGGGAGATCGTGAGTTTGGACAGAGTCGCTGGAGATAGGGTTTGATTTCAGGTGGGACGTGTTTATGAAAAGGACGAGTTTTTCACTAGAAATTGTAGTCAAACTTAAATTAAGATATATTGATGCGACATCAGCAGGTTGTAAAAGATTCTGTTGTTTATTGTGTACAAATAGATTTATCCGTATTTTAACTACGGTCAAGAGGGACATTGGGGGAAGACTGCCCACAACTCCCAATTAAGAAGTATGGTGCTGATGAGTCTTTTATTTTGAGTCGTGTTTAGTGATTGATTATACTAATTCATGGGTTTTAGATCCTAGAGTCCTAATCATTTTCTATACAAGTTTCACAGAAAACCAGAAATTTCAATTAGGGAAAGTTTCTGATAATTGTAATTTTTACACTTATTTATCGTTCTCTACTTGTACATTGTCAGTCTATCCCTATTTTTCTCGAGTTTTCTTTATTATTATTATTAATTTTAGGAGATGGATTTAACTTGCACGAAAAATGAGGATTCGAGAAATAAAAGAAACGAAATATATATATGTGTGTGTGTGTGTGTGTGTTATTTCTCTTATTATAACAAAAAATCCTTAATTTGCTTGTGAGCTTATAAGTATTTCTTTTTTGTTTAGCTAACTATGCGCCATTAGTATTTTCAATTTTGTTGAATGATTATGTGTAAAATATAAGGCAACAGACGAATCCCTTGTGAGGTGGTTAGTAAAATTAGGTATTAAATGCAAGTAAGATAATAAAGCAAGAACCGACAAATAGTTATATTAATGGCATACCAAAAGTTATGATGTGAAGGAGTGAAAAATCAATCCTCTTCTCCGGATAAACATGGCAGCTATTTAAGGGTATGGAATCCAAGACAAACTGCCCACAACTAAAAAACAAATAAGAAAGGCAGAGAAAATGATGATGAAATATTTTGACCTTCAATAAGCGAGCCCGTAGATTACGGTCACCCGAAAGTCCCCGCCAAGAAACCTCAAACTGCTAAGCTGAATCTGGTGGGGCAATATTTTTTGCAGCTTCAACCTTGGCGAGATTAGCAGCTCTGGCAGCAAGCTCTTGCACAGATGCCGTCAATTCTTGCTTTCCATTTTTGTGTTTACTCTAAAAAAAAGTTTCAATCAAAACAGATTACAATGAGAGAGAGAGAGAGGCGTGGAGCAGGAAATTTGAGACCAGACACATTATACCATTGATATTTACATCTAAAAGCAAATATGATACAAATTGTCCTTTTGAATGGACTGCCACCAAATCATTATCCCAGGAGAAGAACTATAGAATGGACTGCCACCAAATCATGGATCGCAGACCTTTTGAATTGTCAACAATTTCTTATTACAAATGAATCCCAACAACTTCAAGAGATAATTCATTAAAACTTTTAACGTATTGCCAAATGGTTCCTTGAAACTATTCTGTTTTCTTTTTCTTTTTGGACGATGAAGGGCAGTGAATCACTAAAGGAGTGATATGTGGGCATGGGCATTCAACACAATCTTTTTAGTTGAAATGCAGCATCCCATCAAAATATATGGGACTATGAGTGTATACATGGGTGCGTGTCAGTTTTCCACTTTTCCTATTGTAGTTGAAAAATTTGACCAACTTCTCCATCCAAGGGTATTCTTCGGCACGGTTGTAAATTTTTTAGCATCCATTCTCCAACTGATTTATAATATGGGACCACTCTTGATGCTGTTGTAACTGATTTATTCTATTTTGCTTGCTCCCTACTCCAAAGTCTGTATATATATTACATCTTGTACATTATTAAGTGTGTGAAATATAATTGTTTATCATCATTTTCAACTTTCCTCAAACTCCAATTTCAAAAGAAAGTTTCCAAGAATCGGCCAAATGAATTTTTAACTTTATGAATCGATTGATTCCTATACGTAACGATTATGTATACTTAACAATCTTAATACAAAACCAATCGAGCAATGAATTTTATGACCTCATTCTCCATCTGCTAGGTTACATAATAATAGAAGCCAAGATTTTCAACTCCTAGATGTATGGATTTCTCCAGCTCAAAAAAGAATTCAATGTCCTAATTCCTCGTTTAATCTTCTCAACGCAGTTTTAAGCTATCCATAACCCATCCAATATATTAGCAAGGCATGTTTCCCTTTAGTGTTGCAAATAACATATAGATCGTGCTTCGAGCTTCTCCACTATCCACCAGCAATGGATTCTTTCAGTTTCCCAAGTTCTTATATGCCTTTATGTAGTCATCTAAATTTAAGGCCTCCGACAGTCATTCTCAGCCTCCTGGAATCTAATAAATAAATAAGAAAAATACTGTCTTGTTCATTGCAAAATTCATAAATCATATGTAGAATAAATAGAAAATACATCCTGATTTTGACATAAGCCACTGCCCTGTTTGCATAAGCTACTGCAGTTGGTGAGAAAGCAATGCTCCGAGAGTAGCAGTCTATTCGAGTAACTTCCTTTTTTCAAATGGCTCTACTATAACAAATGGACGTTTTCAATAGTGAGCGAACCAGACCAATTCGTTAAATGTCCCATTGGGCTCTAGAATTGATCAATTCTGTACCGTGTTAGTTTGAGGCCAACTAGTCTGATCCCATTCAAGCAAACAAATGATTCAACATAGGAATTTTTCTGACGTAACAGTAAAGATCCACAAATCATTCTGAGACTACATAATTTACATATGCTTAGGTGGAAATATCCAAACCAAAAACACCTTAAAGATAGGTCAATTCATGGTTTAAACGACTCTATTTCCTCTATGCTTTGTCTAAATATGAAATCTTGGTCTTGAGTCCCTGCTACATTATAAAAGCATAGTTACATAGTACAAACAAGGCCGACACAAACTTGCTGCAGGTGCTAATATTAGCATCAAGAGCAAGTCAACCAAATCAACAAGCAGACAGAGGTCGTGTCTTCTCGTGTATTGCCTTGTAGCACTGAAGGCTGCAAAGAGGGAGGTTCGACTCAGAATCTCGATACTTGTATGCATTTGAACACGAAGGGCCGGCACATTTCTCACGTGGGGGAGGATAACTGGTAGTCCACATCAAAAACCAAATCAGCAAGCAAAACATAAGAATGGCCACACAAAATATGAACTTTCACCTCTCGCACAGAGAGGCTGCACTACTCAATCCAGCATGGAACATTGTCTGGTTAAACTTTAAAATAAAAGAACATGACTTGCTCGCTCAGCATACTTAAAAACTAGTAAACATCAGTTCCAAGAATCGTATCTTCTACTTAGACTTTACCGAGGAAGCCTAAGCCCTTGTGAAAGAAGCTGTTTGAGGAACAAATGGACCGATTCCTACTTCAGGAACAAGTCTAACATAAAGAAATTGTGCACTTTTATCATGATATAAAAAGTAATCATGTGTCTTGAAGTCTTTCAAGCTATTGAAACCAAATTAGGTGGAAATAAGTTGGCTCCAATAAGATTTGAGCCTATATCAAAAAGATTTAGAAAACAACAGTATTGTCCACTCTAAAAGTAACTTTTTATTTCCACATGCGTTTGGATCAGTTGTTTTTTCTGCAATAAGAGAATGCTTGGCTAAACTTAAAAAGTAAAGTTACTTTAAAGTAACTTTTTTGTCCCCAAACATGCTCGTATATTAAAGAAAAAAATTACTTTTTTGAAAGTAAATTTTACTCAGTGTTAAAATAAGTAACTTTTGTTTCTAACTTTCACCAATAAAACAAATGAGGTATTTTAAATTACTTGTTTACTTATAAGTAAACTTTTTAAGCTTAGCCAAACATGCTCACTATAAAAAAAATTACTTATTTCGAAGTAATTCTTATCTTCTTGTCAATATAACTTATTTTCGATTTTATTCAAAAATTTATTTACTTATAAATGAACTTTTTAAGCTGAGTGAAACATGCTCTAGATCATAATTAGTGTGCCAGATCATGCCACTGTATAATACATATGAATTATTCACACTATATTGCTCAAAATAAAGTACTTTATTACCTGAAATGCTTGGGTTTGAATATACTTGGGAGGCCAATATCGTCGGGAAATGTCACAGTTGTCCCTGAAGGACCCATGACCCATCTAACAACATTTGATGCAACTGCGGCATTGGCAGCCTTCTCCTGCATTATTTTACATGACTAGGATAAACAAAAGGAAAATCTATTGTGCCATATGAAATGTAGTATCTATGTACATCTTGTCACCTGTGCTAACTCCTCTTTCTGTTTCTTAATTTTCTCTTCTCGTCGTTTTCTACTGGAATCTTGACCCAGGATTTTCCTAATTGCTTCGGCCTGTCAATTCCAGGAATGCTTATCAGTAAATCATATCATCATACAATCCATCCTTCAGAAGATGTAAACATAGATTCTTTAAGGTAAAAATTGTCACAGTATACATATAAAAGTAAACAAACGAGTATATGGAGGAAATGGAAAGTACAAACCTCAGATTCACGAGCAGCCTTCTCATTTTGTATCCTACGCCTTTGAGAAGCCTCAGATCTTTTAAGTTGATGTTCAATTTCAGAGAGTTTCTCCTTTTGCTCTGTGGACCAAACCAACCACATACCATAAGCAAGAAGTGGACTCAGATATCTAAGGACGCAATGTCATTTAATGAGTTCAACAGGAAGGAATGCTCACTTCTTGGAGGGGCGGGAGGTAACCCGTTCGGAAACTCAATAATATTCGCACCCGAACTCATGGAGATGTCTCTACCCTTTTTAATGGCCTGTAGGCGTGTAGTTATTGCCCTTTCCCCCTTAGAGGATACCGAGACATCAAATGACTCCTTTAATTGTTTTTTCTTCTTGGGTTCTAGCTCACCATCAGATACCGACTCTTCCTCTTCTGCATAGTCGGTGTCTTCAGATACTCTATCTGGTCTGGGTTTCTTAATGTCTTTGCTTGAACCCGAAAAATTATAGTCTCTAAAACCTACATCATACCCATCAACGTTTCTATCCATTACCCCAGAAATCTTCCTAAGTTTCTGTGCCCTTGGTTCGACTCCATACTCTGTATTATGAGAAGCTGACATTCTAGATGTTTTGAGCTTTTGAAGATACCGAATTTCATCATCGTCTTCTTCTTCTTCAGATGCTTCATCAAATGAACTTTTTCTAGAGACATACTTGTTTTCTCGAGTTCGCCCATATTTATCAGCTTCCATGATTGCTCCTTGGGAAGAACTCACTTTCCCAAAACTAAAACCACTTCTAGAGAAATCTTTCCATGGCACACCCAACAAGCCACCTTTCTCATCTCTAACAAGCGAACCATCCTTTAATAAATTGTCCTGTACAAATGAAGAAAGATAGGATCAGTACAAACCCAACATTTTTACGCATAAATGTACCACCTAGAAGGAAAGTTGCTCTAATTTACAAGGGGCATTTTCCAATAGAAGCCAGGATAGAAACTTCATATCGTAATGCAGTACAGGATCCCAAATCCATGTGAAGCAAAAAAATTCAGTTTTACAGACAAAAAAAAAAAGAGAGAAAAATAGTACTCGCAGATGTGAATATTCTAACTAAAAAACTAACGAAAACAATCAAATCAGATAGCATGAGGAACGTATTCGAGGTTTTTCATTCTCATTCAGTGAATGAAGCAAGAATAAAAACCCGGTCGGAGCTAGAAACTGCACTGGTATTCATTTTTAATAGCGAGAAGCTTAAGAGCCATTGAACATGATAACGACAGTTTCACTGACAGAAAGCATGAATACCTGAAGACTCAGTTTATGACAAGGATATACGGCATCTGAGTTTGAAGACTTAGCTGAAGAAGTTCCAGCCACAGAGGATCCATCAGAGCTAGATTTTGAATGTATTGTACGTGTAACACCCCCAACCTTGGGTCTTACTTTCTTGACTTTGTTTTCATTTCCAGTTCCATCTGATGATAGCCCAGAATTGTTACCACTTATAATTTCACTTATTTTCCCGTCTTTCATTTTCACGCTCTTCCAGTAGTTATCATCTTCACTAGACTTCATAAGCTCTTTCAGGTCTCCAAATCCTCCATCTTCATCATTGTTTTTCAGGACAGTTTCAGCTACAGTAAGGCTAGTATACGATGCCCTTGAAATGCAATGATTCAAATTAAGTTCCTTCCTCCAAGGTATAGCATCTTGATCAGCACTGTCATCACTCAGGGCATCATTGAGATGATCTGATGGCAGAGAATCATGGTAATCCTGAGGAGACTGAGATTCATTTGAAGGACGACGGTTCATATTACTCCTCCTCCTCCTCACAGTTCTGGACATACTACTATGCCCGAAACCTCCAAAGTTATCCATGTTGGCCAAAAACACTCCTTTAGAAAATCTGAGTTACCAAAAAAATCCCGTGACCTAATTATGATCAAAATCGACAAAACTCAAGTGAAAAGCATAACATACACAAAGTAAAAGATGTACAAACTTCGAATTCGCACGTATATGCAGAGAAAACAATACTTCCCATAAAAATATGGATATTTTCCATAAAAAAGCACCTTAACAAGAAAGACATTTCAAGAACAAGCTCCATAAAGCATGGTGACATGAAAGAGAGTTAATACACACTTTCAATGTACTTAGATAAATAAATCAGCTATAGATACTAATTATATACAAAATTCCTTTCATAGAGAGTAAGCAAACTAGGAGACTAGTAGTTGAGTACAATATTGAAAGCAAAAATTCAGGAAAACACTCGCAAAAAGACAGAAATAATCAGAAAAAACATAAAAATGAATTATGAAACAATCTCAGTACAACAATGAAATAAATTACAAATAAGAAATTTTGAGAAGAGCCCGCAAACAAAAACCGACCAGAAAAACAACGCTACAAGAAATACTAAAAATTGAACAAAAAATTCCACTAGCGAACCAAATATGTAAAAGTATACTTCAGGGTTTTGATCATATATCGAAAAGGTTAGAACGGAAAAGCAAGAAATTTGAAAATAAAAATCCACAGGTTGGACACAAATCTAAAAGTACAATTTTAAGACTTAATTGACTTCAAAAAAGTTGTAAAAAAAAAAACCGTAAATGACAACAGAGTTGAAGATTTTACCTTGTGTGTCTTCACTACTCACCAGTAACCTCAGAAAATCTGCTTACAGCACCGAGAAAGCTGGATTACACAGAGACTGCAACGGGACAAGGGCGTGGTTGTAATTTGGGATCATGCGACTTCTGCAGGTTGAACACGACTAGATAGAGACAGTTCCCGAACTCATTATTCACTGCACATTTTCACGATACACGTAAATTAATTTTTTATATATATTTTAACCATACACATACACCCTCTAAAAAAATCATTAATCCAAAACTCATTTTCCCCAACAAAAATCTTTATAATATTTATTAATAGAACTTTGAAAATAATGATTAGCGATTTTTTTTATTTCATCTACTAGTTAGCCCCTGTTTGTCTGTAATTATTCAATGAAAATGAATTTTGAAATAATGAATTTTTTTAGACTATATATAGTTAAAAAGTAGGAAGAAAATTTGAATTTTAAGTACAAAATATTTTTTTGTCAGAATGTATGGTTGAAAATGAGTTTGAGAAAAAAAAAAGAGTTGAAAAATAACGGAGGCTTTATATCTAGTTTTAAAAAAGTACGCAATAGAATGAATAATTGTATAGAAATTCAAAACCTATTTTTTAATATTTGTAATTCCTTCATCATGTAAAATCTACAACTAAAATCTAAAAAAAGTCCATTCTCTTTTTTTTTTTTTCATTTATTTAAATAATATCCTTATTTTTTTTTGTTTTGTTTTATTAAATTCAAATTTAAAAAAAAAAGTGAATTTTTTGCAATTAGGACAGAAGAGACAACTGAATTGCCCAACTACAATGTATCATCCGCTCGTTTGTCAAATTGTTTCTTAATTACAATTCAATTATAAAAACAATATTATTTCCTCTGTTGATGACACATTTTTACTCTAGGATTCTGCATTCTTTAAGAAAAATCATTATGATCAAGAGAGAAGAAACCATTGAAAAGCCCACAACAAAGCACCGTCCACCTGTTTTTCTTAATTATAATTCTGCTTAGGATCATGCACTCTTTAAGAAAATTCGTATATGCACAATCATATTTTTATCATAGCCAAGGATCTTTTCGTCATAGGAGTGTTAAATGCATCGACTTGTCTACCATGCAGCTCGATTGAGCCAACCACGTGAGTGGCTCAGCTCGACCTTTGATGGGGTAAGCAGCTCATCAACCTTTTTTATTCTTTTTCTATTTCTTCTTTTAGTGAAAGTTGCATTTCACTTACCAATTACAAATAGAGTCATGAGTCGATGGCAAGCCAACTCATGAGAGCTGCCTTTGCTCCTAGGCTCGTTGGTCATCAGTTTGTCAACTTAACATTCCTATTTTACCAACAAATTATCTTGCTCAAATGTCTTTATGGAAGTCTCAATTACATTTATCATGGCTAATTTTATTTACAAAAAATTGGCCCATATACTATGCACATTATGTGTGTACATTATCTCAATTTAAATTTGAAATTTATTGTATAAATTTATGACATCACCTAAATCAGGGTGCGCGCTTATTTCTCATAATTCAGTAAGTTTATTTTTCCAAGGTGAATATTATGTGCATTAATTGTTTAGAAATATCTTGAGCTAAAATTTGGTTCCAAAAAAAAAAATTAAGAAGAGGAGTAAAATCAGTGATAGATTACACCAATAGTAGTATACTATTTGTATGTGGGATTTTATCGACCATCGTCACATTTAGATAAGTATAGGTTGTGCACAAAAAAGAGAAAAACGAAAAGAATTAGGTTCCATTGGGGTGTTTCTTAGGGAGATATGATAGTGTTTTTTGAAATGCGGAGAAGGAAAAAGTGGGAGTACGAATCATAGTCCTCAACTCAAAAGACTGCCGTCACATTTAGGTAAGTATAGGTTGTGCACAAGAAAGAGAAAATTGAAAAAAAGTTAGGTTCCATTAGGGTGTTTCTTAGGGAGATGTGATGGTGTTTTTGAATGCGGAAGAGGAAAAAGTGGGAATACGAATCATAGTGCTCAACTCGGAATTGCGTTGATTTTGCACGTTGTTTCGTGTTTTAGGAATACCAAATATATTAATTGATCTCGAATATCAGTAAATATACAAATTTTAAAATAATTTTTTTAGTGAATAAAGTTAAAAGATAATTACCTCTTCATCCTTGTAAGTAATCGAAAAGTAATTACCTAAGCATGCTTTGAAATAAGAAATTATGCTAATTGTACATTTCTGAATCACATTGTGTGATATGTGAAAAATTGTGCCGTTTATTTGAATAAGTATTGTTAAAATTAATGGCCTAAAGTGTTGATACATCAAACAATGTCAAACTTAATATACATGTAGCAAAACTGTTGAAATAAAAAGGGATAATTGCAGCAAAAGCTCCAAACCTTTGAAACATTAGCAGACTTTTCACCCCTAACATTTCCAAATGTTGCAGATGAAGCATTTTTAGACAGTTTACATCCATAATTCTGTCAGTTGATCAAAAAATTAACTTTGACCACATTTTTAATATTTTAGAAAGTGGCAAAAAAGTAACTTTTCATTTATAACATTTAATAATTAAATAAAAATAAGAAATTAAAAAAAACACATACACACACACGATCATTTTCTTCCTCTCAACCCTCACTCACCTCCACCTCAAACCCAAAATCCACACCAATCACCGTCACCTCCACCTCCACATGTTGCAGGCCGAAAAGTTTAGCCCCAATAAGATATTTTTCCAATCGAATATTTTAACTATCCCCAATAATTTCGATTTCTAAGTTTCGGCTTCAGTTACAAAAATGCAAGGAAAAGAGGAAAACTCATCAGCGAATAAAATCGAATCAGAGGGAGATTTGAAGAAGAGATATGTCTAAAGGGAATTTTGTGTGATTTCGCTAAACGAACTAATGAGGCCTGGTGAGAATGCGTGGAGTTGGAATGGACGATGCCGATTGCACCAAGGGAGGCCATTGCATCAGCCATGGAGGACTCAGTCACGATATCCATAGGGGAGGCGACGCAGGGATTAGCAAGGGCAACTCTTCGACTGAGCTTAGTAGAGAGAGAAAGACGGCGTCTGTTGGCAAATCGAGGTAGCGGGGAAGGAAGATAACATCGTCATATGTGTATGAGTATCCCAAGTTCAAGAACCTTATTGTCGGAAACCCATCTTCCATCATCGGAGTTCCGCCCATGGTTGTCATAGTAGCCAAAAAATTTTAGGGTTTCAAATATTGACAGTGAGTAAAATATTGGTTGGGACATGAACTTTTCCCCAGTTGCGCATCCTGAACTTTTTGGCCGATAGCAAGTGGTTAGTGGAGGTGAAGGTGAAAGTGAAGGTGGAGGTGGAGATGGTCAGTATGGATTTTAGGTTTGAAGTGGGGTTGGGTGAGGGTTGAGATGAAGAAGACGATTGTATGTGTATGTGTGTTTTTTTTCTTATTTTTTATTTAATTATTTATTATGATAAATGGAAAGTTACTATTTAGTCCCCTTTTAAAATATTAAAAATGTAGTCAAAGTTAAATTTTTTTTATCAACTGACAGAATTATGGATGGAAACTGTCCAAAAGGGCTTCACCTGCAACATTTGGAAATGTTAGGGGTGACGATTGCAACAAGTTAAAGGTTTGGGGAAAGTTTGCTAATGTTTCAAAGGTTTAGAGCTTTTGCTGCAATTATCCCAAATAAAAATGGGCAATCTTGATTTCTAGCTAAAAGTAACTCTCTCATGTGCATTTACTAAAACACATTTTTTGTAAAATAGCCAAAAATTTTCTCTGACCAAGATTTTCTAGTACACAAATCTCGAGCAAGAAGTAATAGCTTCATATAGAAGATTTGCAAGGGCAACATAACTTTACGATCTAATCCATCTTCTAAACAAAGGAGGTTTAAGTGTTGAGAAAATCACAACAAATCTAAGTGTCTGGATCTTGACCTCATTTTAAATATCGAATTCTTTGCTGAAATCTAAAATATACTCGAACATTTGGCAATTCGGGTCCTAAAAGTTTGTAGTTTGTCATCCTTTAGCAAAATATTTGAGATTTGAAAGTCCTTGTAAATCTCGAGTTTTATCTAATATCTCAAATTTTTTAGGAAAGTGAGTAAAATTTTGTCCCAAAAATTAGTAGTTTGTCTGCATGAATTAAAATTTTGAGATTTGAATCTAGCTTCGAATTTCGAATTTTTTTAGGAAATCTCGAAAATCCTAAACAATTACCTAACTTTATGACTCAAGATTTAGAACTCATTAAAATCTCAAATTTCTATCAAATCTCGAATTTAAATATACGATAGTGATAAATTTTGCACAATTTATTTTGAGGTTTGTCAATCGCAATGGCAGTTCGAGAAATGTAACTTCAATAAAATCTCATTTTTGACCTAATTGAAATTTAATGTATCACACATGTTCTATATATTTACGTACGAATTCATGAAATTCATATTCAAAGTGAACTTGCATAAAGGGAATACAATAACAAACTTCAAATAAAGGATATTAACAATATGGTTACCACGCCCATTTCGTCCATTTGCTCTCCTCAAATGGTCGCGTGCAGTCCATTCGCGTTGTTTGCCCAAAGGTAATTTGGTCAAGACACTAATTGATTCCTGAAAACTAGTTTAACATGTTGAAGCAAAATTCAAGATTAGCAACTCAGCACAAAATATCGGAACTCTGGGTGAGTTTGTTGAGCAAAACTCAAATTGATATTAAAATTCAACTTAAATCTCTCATAAGGTAAATATCAAGTATTCGAATTACAAGAGAACCGATAAAAAATTCGTGAAGGATAAAATGAATAAGTTCTCTTAAAATGAACGATACATAAGAGAACAGCTTGGGCACAAGCTAAGATCGTTACATAAATATTTAATTGTACAATGGAGTAATTATGGAAATATTTTAATATTTTAAAATGTTCCCGGCTTAGAAAAAGTTGAGAAAATAATAATGATAAAACTTAGTTCTCTCTAATCATAACCTGACTTAAACATCAGAGTGTGAACCACTGTTCATCCCCACACTTTTGTATGCCCGAGCAAACTTGCTGTGTACTATTTTGCATAAAACAATCAAGTTTAAGGTTAGCGTAGAACTCGTAACAATTTTGCGACATCAACACAACACTATCTATTTCTACTTCTAGTCATAAACACAGTTTACATACAAACCCTCTTCCAAGTAATGGAGCTTTAAAACTAGAACATCAGTTCACAATTCAAATGGGAAGCATTACTGCAGAACAAAAGAAATCTCTAGATAAATCTTATATATTATGTCAGTTCAAATAAATCGAAGTCAAGAGGAAGTATGTAATTTGACGTTTCTCTCCAATAACAACAAAACTGGCGAACAAAGAATATCCTATAGACATCTACCAAAATGTAAATAAGGAGAAAAGAGAGTAGAAGAGGGAGGGCAAACTCGAAAAATGTAGAAAACCCATTAAAGACGATCAATAGGGGTAAAAGGTATAGATTTTTTTGTTTTAGAAACCCAATACCCAACAAAAATGGATACACAGAAGGCAACGACGGATATGAGGAAAGCAAAACCAGAGGCAGCATCCCAAGAGCTCCCAGATGCAACTTTGACGTGTGAAGAGGAGCCAGGAGTTACGTCCAGCGGTACCCAATCACAGCTAACAGTATAATGCCCCGAAC
>CAIGRT010031529.1:0-10978 GCA_903798405.1 Fraxinus platypoda
GAGAGGATAAAGAGAGAAAATGATTTGGATTTGAAATTTAATAAATTGGGATAATTGTATTATATTATAATTAAAAATATTTAATTAATTGATTTAACACCTGATTTTTGAAAAGATTTTTGAAGTTTGTTATTTATGAAATGTGATCTTTAAAACAAGGAATTATGTATTGTTCCCATAAGTAAATATGGGGTATCCACAAAAGAGGCAATGGAGTCGAGATCCAATAGGGTATTGGACAATCGATATAACCAAGCCTGATGGGCTTGCTTGAGACCATATATCACTTTGTGAAGATGACAAACATGATTAGGAGCTTAAGTATCTATGAACCCTTGAAGTTGTTCCATGAAAACCTCTTCCTTAAATATTTTCGTGTAAAAAGGCATTGGAAACATCAATTTGTCTGGCCACCATTGAAAATGAGTTGCCAAGGCAAGAACTAGCCGAATGGTGGTGGGCTTGATGACTAGGCCAAAAGTCTCACTATAGTCAACCCCACTTTTCTGTTGGAAGCCTTTGGCCACAAGGCGGGCTTTGAATAGGTCATAGAGCCATTAGGATATTGTTTGGTTTTGTATACCCATTTTGTGCGAATTATATTCGAAAAGTAAAGCCGAGGACAAAGAGTCCATGTTCCATTACGAATAAGAGCATCATATTTGTGCTGCGTGGCGTCTATCCAACGAAGGTCAGTTTTGGCCTTGGTAAATGACGATGATTCCACATGAGGGAGCACGACATGGAAAGTAGTTATTGGATGTTTGGTAGAATAATACAAAGTAAATTTCGAAAACTGTTTCGGATGAGAGGTTCCTGTTTTGGATCAGGTTCGCATGGAATGATGAGGTGGAATGGAATGATGAGGTGGAAGACGTATATAGGGGATCGCGAGATCTTCGAAGAGAGAAGATGTAGATGTCCTGATTAAAGGTGATGGACTATTGGAGAGAGGTTCAGGTGAAAAATATAGAAAGGGCACAGTTTGAGGTAAGGCATTGCCTAAATTTGAATTGTGATAGATTGGTGGAGATAGAGGTATATTAGGAACAAATGATAGTGGAAAAGTAGAGATACGAGGGTTAGTTGCTAAAATTGTGGAGGAAAAATGAGAGAGTATTACATGTGAAGGAACATAGGCCGAATCTTGAGTAGGCACGAGTGATAAGGGTTGCACCAATCTAGGATAAAAGTCTTCATCAATTACAACGTGACGAGAAATTTGGACTTTTTGGAGAGTGGGATCAAAGCAACAATACCCCGGTGACCCGAGCTATAACTAAAGAAAATACATGATTTGGTCTTAAATCCTAGCTTGTTAGCTGTATAGGGGCGTAGAAGAGAATAACAGGTACATCCAAAATTTCGGAGATGTTGGTAATTGGGTGGACAGGAAAATAATTTCTAGTATGGACTAAGAATTATTCTTGTGGTACATCACAAGATACATAAGGGTGTCCATAGTGGACACCCGGCACCCCTCTATTGGTTGGGGGGCTTGTGGGACCGGTACCCCAACCAATGAAAGAGCGCCGAGTGTCCATTATGGATACCCTTATGTAACTTGTGATGTACCACAAGAATTGTCCATGGACTAATATTGGCCAAAACTAGAGTAGGGAGCCGATTAATTAGGTAAACTACTGTGTTAAAGGCATATATCCAAAATCATTTGGGAAGTCTGGATTGGGTGAGAAGCGTGAATCTCATTTCAAGTATGTGGCTTAGTTTTCTCTCTGTTAAGCAATTTTGTTCTGAAGTGTGAGGGCAAGATTGTCTATGAACAATTCCATGTTGATCAAGGAAAGAAGAAAATTGATTTGAATTAAATTCACCTTCGCCATCGGTTTGAAATTTCTTCATTTTGTGGGAAAGTAAATTTTCTGTTAGACATTTGAATTTGACAAAGTTAGCAAATACTTCCGATTTATGATGTATAGGATAAAGCTATGTAAATCGAGGGATACTATCTATGAATATCACGTAGTAATGACAACCACTTGTCGAGGGCACGGTGGCCATCCAAACTATAGAGTGAATTAATTCGAGAAGGGCATGTGTTTCACGATTGGAATCAGCAAATGGGAGTTTCTTGCTTTTGCCAAGTTGACAAGATTCACAAATAGCACTTTTATTTATCTCACTAGAAATAGGTAAATTCTGAGACTTAGTTAAAGATCGAACAGTTTTATCATTTGGATGTCCTAGTCTTAAGTGCCATTCAGATGCGGTAGTTTTGACGCCTAGAAAAGCAACGGAGAAGGATGGATGAGTAGTTGATGGCGGTTTCTTATTTAGCTGAAGTGGATACAAACCGTTTTCACTCTTGCCTACCAGAAGACCCTTGTCTTGGTGTCATTCACAAAGAAGTGAGAAGCAGTGAGTTTAAAATAACAACTATTATCTAAACAAAAATTTTGTACAGACAAGAGGTTAGTTGCAGTAGAGGGACAATGGAGAATATTTCTAAAAGCAAAGGTAGTGTGCACATTTAATGAGAGTAGAACCAGTATTAGAGATTGAGAGTTCTTTAAATTTCCCTTCGTTTAAATGGTTGGTTGTCAGAAATTTTTCTTCAGCAGTAATATGATTATTGGCCACACTGTCAAGGTACCAGATGGTGCCTTCAGTGGTGGCCTTGGTCTGAGCAACCATGGTTACAAGTTGGGCCAGAGGGTCTCGCCCTTGATAAGAGAAATCCATCTCGTGGAAGCAGTCCAAAGCAATGTGGCTGCTTTTACCATAGATCTGGTAAGGAACTCTAGGACTGGAGTTGTTTTCGCCAGTATCAGCAGGAGAAGAGCTGCTTGAGTGCTTCTGTTGTACATGAGCTCAAGAGGAATATTTGGAGAGAGGTGCTCGTGGTCCATTAGGACATCAGGAAGGTGGTTGCCCTAGCTTTGTGTATAGTAGAGCAAAGCTTTTGGTGAATGTGGAAACATGTTGTTGGTAATGTAATAAGATTTCATGGCTCAAAAGTTCTGCATGAAAATCTTCAGATGAAAAGGCCTTGTCATGAATAGAAAACAAGAAGACAGTGACAAAGGATGTGTTGGGTTTTGATACCCAATAAATCTGGACGATGATGTTAAACCAGTTTGTTTAGATTATACTTCATAGGCCTCAGCCGATGAGTGAAATGAAATGTCAACACCACAATCGAACAAACTTATCACGTAATCCACTTGGGCCATTTGAAGCAGCCTAATTATATTAGATACTCGAGATTTAGTTGGTTTATTAGATGTTTGAGCTAAGTAACACTTATTTCAGGTATTTGATCTTGAATGTTTTATCTAATCGCATTGTGCAAGAACATGACGTCACGGAACACTTAAACCAACATTGACCAATGAGACAAGGGAAGCAATAGAAAAAAGCTAGCAATTGGATTTCACGCCATATCAGGGGAGTATTTACTACATTTTCACGCCAATTAGAATTTAAAACATTAAGGACAATGTCTAATTTAAATTTGGGAGTGAAAAACATAAATTTTCTTTTGTACATTTTTTTGGGTGCGCGTGTTTGTTTTATTGCTTTAAACATTATAAAAAAAATTGAAAAATTTGAAAAATTCCAAATTTTTTTTCTTTTTGTGTACTTGTGTGAGTTAATTGATTTATGGATGGTGAATATGTTGCATAATTAGAATGATGTTTGCTTTTCATGTGAAATTTGATATTTTGAGCACATGAATTATGTTAAGTATTGTGTAAAAATGAGTTGATTTCATAATTGGATAAGCTGAAATAGTGGACTATAAATGCTAAATCCAAAATCACCATATTTTACATCTTTAGACCAAATTTAAAATAGTTTGGGGGTATTTCACTATTGTAGGAAGTGTTGAGATAATTGGGGATTTCATGTGTGAAATTAAAAATATTGCGTTGATTGTTTAAGGTCGATAGGATGAAATTCAGCGAAAGTCATAAGTTAGAGGTCGTTTTACTTGGATATGAGTTTAATGAAGGGGATTGCTCTAATCAAGGTATATAAAAAACATATTTTATTTAAGAATTTCTCTTCGTAGCCTTTTTGACTCGGATTATTAAGCTTATAAAGATGTTAAAACCCGTTGCTCTAAAGTCAACTGCCTTGGGAGTCATCGACCTAAAACTTGTTATATGGGTTATTTAGAAAGTTTAAGAGAGAGAATGCTGCAAATAAAGAAAATGAAAAGTGTCGAAAAAAATTTGAGAAAAAAAATTCGAAAATTAGAAAAGCGAGTGTATGAAATAGAAGACGCACCAAATACCTTCATTAAATCCCAAACATTTATTTATAGAAATTCGACTTTTGATAAGAGATTATTAAGCTAGTTAAGTTTTAGAGATTGAAGCAATCAAATTTGATAAATAATCCTTGTTTATTGACACATTGAACTACAATTGGTGAGATTTACATAAACTAGAGAGGTGATGATAATATAAAATTTAACCTTAGTTTACACATTTGAAAAAAACGAAAAGAGTAAGTTTTGGGGTGTGTGAATCTCACGAGTGATGATAGATATATTTGACTATTCAGGGTTGGGAATAAAACAACTTGTGAATTCATGATGTATGCTTAATTCTTCAAACGCACGTCAATTTCGTATTGGAAAAGTAAACTTCGGTTTCTATATTGTGATTTTGAAGCCGTGCTTAGATTTAATTGCATGATTTCAATTTTGGGAAAAAATTTTACTGGGGTTAGCTAGCTAAATATTCTTCCATGATTGCGTGTTTCTTGTAAAGTTAGGTTATAGTTTGTTTGAGGACAAACAAAGATTCAAGTTTGAGAGTTTGATAAGTGTAGTTTCTACATTTATTCGAGGTTCTAAATGAAGATACTGTTCTTTGGATAAAATACTATTTAACTTGTGTTATATTGCATTTTGTAAGTAAAACTCAATATTTAATGAAGAATTGGAGAAAAAAAAAATGCAAAAATAGTGAAAAATTATGAAATCCAAAAGTTGGAGACTAAATTGAAAATAATCCATAGATGAGAATGTCGACAAAATGAAGATCGAAGATGTCAAAAATTTAATTGATACAATTGGAAGATAAATGAACAAGATTATAAGAGAAAATGACTGAAATAAAGTAAATTCAAAGTTCGAGGACTAAAGTGCAAATACTCAAAAAGTTGTGTCAAACCTCCTATTAAACTATTTGATTACTTGATCAAGATTACTTGATCACCAATTAAATATTATGTTTTTGGTTGCAGTGTCGGAATACTTACAATAAGTCTAGAACGCGATAAAATCAATACGTGGACAACATATATTATGAATAATATATATGACATGTGCAATTATGTGTGATAAATCATGTGAATCAATGTATAATTTTTATATAAATTTGGACTAGGGATATGATCGGATCGTGTTAAATATATGTTTAATATATTTTGAGTGTAATCATGTGTGATAAATCCTGTGATTCAATGCATGTTTTTCATATGAATTCGGACTAGGAATAGGATCGGGTCGTGTTAAACATAGGTTTAATATATCTTGGAAAAGAATATTGAATAAAAGTGGATTATCGATTATTTTGAATGCATGAATTTACTAGATTATGAATTAAGAATTGAATTAAACGGTAATATGGGGATTTGAGATTCCAATACAAACAAACATTCACATATTAGATAAATATTTTATTTGATTTCTTAGTTTAAGATTAGTATAGAAAATATACAAACCATCTCTTTTGATATTATATGACTTCGAATTTGATAAAAGTTATTGAACTAGATATTAGACCTTATTTCTCGTGGAAATGATAAACTCGAAAATCATCGATTTCTATTACTTGTCAACGATCTCCGTACGCTTGCTGGTTTGAATTGAACAATGATAATCCAAGAAATACATAATTTTATGATCATGATCAGAAACATCAGAAATGAAGTTTGAGATCATATATTTCAGACGAAATTAAAAAAATTCCAAATAGACATGAAATTAAAGATAGCAATAATGTGGACTTACGCAGTATCCACTCCGTTATTTATTGATCCATTCTTCCGCTCTTCTTCATCCATGGTATCACATAATGTCCTTCCCCTTGTTTCGGGCAGGAACACAACGAACAATCCACACACAGCTATTGTTATCCCGAACACCCCATATGAAAGCAACCTATTCTTTCTGCCGGCTGCCACTAATACCGGACCACAAACCCTACCTAACATCATTGCCCGCCTCACCATTGACACAGATGAGTTTCTTACGCATGTCGGAAACAACTCTAATGTATAAATAAACACCAAATTCATTACAACGACCCCGCAGAAAAATGATACCAGTTCTAGTCCTATCTGCATTCCCTTCCACCTAACCAGCACACACGTTGCACTACAAATTCCACTCAATATAGTCAAACCCAATATTGAAAACTTCCTGCTCACGTTCCCAATAAGAAATAATATAAGCAAGGAGGCTGGAATTTCCATAAATGCATTTAGTGCCACACTCAAATATAGATTAAATGCCAAGTTTTCAAGGCCTAATGGCATGCCAAAGGAAGGAAATCATGCCAGCTCCAAAGCCAACGACCATAACGGGTGCAAGTCGCCAAAAAGCCCAAGATGTTTGAAACAAGATCTTTATTGCGGAGTAAAAGTTTGTTTCTTGCAATTTGTCTTCCCACTTAATGCACCTGTCGAAGAAGCTGTCAGTTAAGACAATCCGATTCCTGGGTGCAGCTATGCTTCTCAGTGTTTTGGCGAAATCTTCCTTCCGGCCCATGATATAAAGCCATCGAGGAGATTCATAAGCTATAAAATACAATAATATAGAGTAAAATATTGCAGGAATGCAAGTCCACAGGTAGAGGCGTCTCCATGAGGAACCTCTGGTCATATAAGCAAGACCAGGTAAGGAAAGAAACCCTAGAGCAAAACTGTTGAATCCAATGGTCCCAACATGTCCTCTCCATTTTTTCCCAACAAGTTCCGTGGACAAAACGAGTGTACATGTGACAATTATTGACCTACCAAATCCACTGATAAATCTCAAAGCAGTATACATCCATACGTTGGTGGAGAATGCGGTTAAGACTCCACTTGTAGACACGAGCAGGCAAGATAGAACAAGCATGTTCTTCCGGCCTAAAGAGGAGTCGGCCAGGGTTGAAAGGACAAATAAACCTGCGAGGCAGCCTAAAAAGAAGCTTGATGTCAGGAGGCCGGTGATGATGGAGCCGGAACACTCAAGGGTCCACTCCGAGATGACGGATGTGTGAGCGGGCAAATCCCAGTTCCAAGAATCTCTTGGAATTCGGCAGATATTCTTGCACGACGAATTACTGGGTGAAGTGCAATGCCATGTCGGCTTAGCATTAGTGAAAACACTTATGAAGCATTGTTGTGCATCGAAAAAATAAGCAAAGGATATAAAAGTGGCTTGGAAGAATTGTATCCACCCCCACTCCCCGATGCACCGTTCAATCGTGTCATCTAAGGATAGCTGTTGTTCCACAATTCTTGGGGACTCAGACTCTGGAGTGTCTCTTTGCAGGGGCAATGGATTTGAATCTGTCATTATTGGTGACTTCTGTGCATTTCAGAGAGAAATCAGTGTTGAAGCATTTTTGTATTTAATGCAACATATTAGGTAACTATTCTTTTTTACCATTAGCTCGTTGGTTATAGGTTCATTTATATGTCACCCTCCAAAGTTTTTGGTTTTCTATTTTATTTTATTTTTTTAGTATTTAAAAATACTCCACTGATGTACCGATTTGATAAAAAAAAATACAAAAACATGAGATTTATCCTTGTTTGGAGGGGATTAAAATCAGATTTTTAATAGATTTTGATAAAAGTTGATAAAATGTATGGTTGAAAAACTGAGTGTCCCATAAAATATGTGGTAAAAATTAATTGTTGATTTTGACTTATATTTAAATCTAAATTTTAATCCATATCAAATAGGGACTTAATAATTTAATCTAAGATTAACTTGTACACCTAATCTTACCTGGATAGCATTATTACACAGAATTGTAACATAGCTTATATTTTTGAAAGTATTGTATAAGCATATGCTTGACTCATTGTTTTTAGGTGTTCATAAAACACTTGGCTCAAAAAATACTTTAGTCAAATCCCATTTTACACACACATTTAAAAGAATTCACGCGTGCTACTAAATTTCTGGAGAAAAGGCAAAAAAGAAAGAGAGCTGTTATATAGCACCATCAATATTTTTAATGTGACATTAAATGATAAGTTAAATTTTATGGTTCTCATATTCATATATTTCTAAATTTATCATTTGAAGACACCAATGTGTCATATAGGCTAGTTTTTAATACTGGTAGTGCTACATAATATTTTTAAAAAAGAAAAGAATCACGTGCATAAAATGAAACTTATTAAGCCCCTGTTTGGTTTGGATTAAGATTTTAATCCAAGTCAAAGTCAAACAATCAATATTAACCACATCTTTCATGGGTCCCACAACTTTTGAACAACACATTTCAAAAATTTCTATTACAATCTACTAAAAATCTAATTTTAATCCCTACCAAACACCCTCTAAATTCAGAAAGTTGCATTAATCTCTAATAATTAAAAATACTAATATATGTAGGGTTTCAAGTTGGGTCCAAGCTATCCCCAAACTTTTGATGTTTAAAACGATTAAAAAAAAAAAAAAAATTAGATTTTCATGGGTAGAAATACCAAAAAAGCCGACAAACCGACTCATGTTGATCTTGATTGGTTAATTTGAACCTTTCGGTTCGGTTTTGGGTTGGGATTTCGCCCAATCCAATTAGTCGAATTGGTTGTCGGTTTGGGTCCGAATTCGACCACTTATTAAAGATCTACAGTCTCAATTAATATTTTTTTTGTGAAAACTTAAATTTTAGTTCTATATTCTTTTCTCTTTTGTTATTAGCGAGCATACGTTTAGCTGAATTTGAGGAAGTAGTACTACAAGAGGGTGATTTCGAAATGAGAGTTATGTAATTAATTTCTTATATAATTTCTTGTGTTTTTTAATTGTCATTCCAATTTTACTTTTTTTTTTTAAAATTGGTATCTACATTTTTATTTTCTTTTAAATTAGGTTAAATGCATGGTAGGTCACTTAGATGGTGTTTGGTGGGGATTGAAATTAGATTTTTAGTGGATTGTGATAGAAGTTTTTGAAATGTGTGGTTGAAAAGATGTGGGACTCATGAAAGATGTGGTTAATATTGATTGTTTGACTTTAACTTGGATTAAAATCAGATTTTAATCCGGCCCAAACAGACCCTTAATGTTGAGCAGTGGTGCATGTGAACTACTCATATTCATTTGGGAGCAATCAAATCATCCAACCTAGATTTTCTTACCAATCTAGTCACTCATCAAATCAACTAGTGTAAATGCTGATATGAACATAAAAATTAACTTATGACTCGTGTATTTGTACATATCATACAAAAATACATATCACTCATCTTAAAATATTCTTCATGAACTGAAAGAACATTTTACATGTCACTATTCATTATTTTTAACGTCGAGGTTAGCATATTTTATTTCTTTAATTAACAGTAGTGGACAAATTGACCAGATCCGCAAGTAAATTAAGTTGGGAGACTTGATTGCATAAAATTGATCATGAGTGACTGGATATGCAATCAAATTGAAGTCGGATGATGTAAATGCTTATAATTGAAGATGAGTGACCTGAATGCACCTCCACTCAAAGTTGAGTGACTCGCTGTGCTTTAAATTCTTCAAAATTACACTAATCAATATCAAATTATGTATTGAAACATTGCTTTTAGTTGGCAAACTTAACAGAATATTTTTCATGAATAATACATCTAAGGTGTGTTAATTTTAAATATTATAGTATATTACCTTCAAATATGGGTTGTAGGAAATGTCGCTCCGATGATCAAATGTATGTCTGATACTTCGATAACATGAAGAGAGAGTGAGAAGCTCTCTCCCGTTTTCCTTGAAGATATTAAAGCTCTAAATGTAGAGAAAAAATCTAATGACCAAATACCTTGGATTCATCATCTTTATATAGGAGTTGGACTGCATGATGTAGCACATGTATCTTTGTATATGTGTCGTCATTCATCACCTTTAGACGTGTCACATTCCTGGACATTGGATCTATGGTGTGCCCTTGTCTATTTCTAATTTCCTGTGTTGGTGTTGTTGCTAGAAGACATAATGGAGACCAAATTGTTATATGGTCTAGAGATTGGTAACCAGTCATGCAATTTCATTTATGGAAAAGTATTAACGGATTGAGGACTTGTGGTACAATGGTATAATTGTATATAATATAATATAGACAAGAAATTGATACTTTTGAGCAGTGTTCTAAAAAGTGCGTCTTGAGCCTAAGCAGGAATTAAACGGTCAACGACAATGTTGACCGCTTAATGCTTGCCTAGGCGTTCATAGGCGACGCCTAGGCACGCTTTCGCCTTGAGCCTAAACGGAAATTAAGCGGTCAACGATAATGTTGACCGCTTAATGCTCGCCTAGGCGCCTCCGCCTCAGGCCCAGATTTTAAGGGGGGGCCCAATTTTTTTTTTTAATAAAACCCACAGCCTAGATTCAGTAGTCCACTATCCCTTCAAACTTCAAAAACTCCAGACTCCAAATAACTGAGAAGACGGAAGAATGGGAAAAAAAAGACGGAAGAACGATGCAAAACCTCTCAATTTCTCCGCACACCGCACTGATTTGGGTATCAGGTATGTATAAGAAATGATCAAAATGAAATAANCGGTCAACGATAATGTTGACCGCTTAATGCTCGCCTAGGCGCCTCCGCCTCAGGCCCAGATTTTAAGGGGGGGCCCAATTTTTTTTTTTAATAAAACCCACAGCCTAGATTCAGTAGTCCACTATCCCTTCAAACTTCAAAAACTCCAGACTCCAAATAACTGAGAAGACGGAAGAATGGGAAAAAAAAGACGGAAGAACGATGCAAAACCTCTCAATTTCTCCGCAC
>CAIGRT010031536.1:0-11689 GCA_903798405.1 Fraxinus platypoda
TCGGCACAAGCGTGTTGGACAAGGCTTGCACGTGCACGAGTAGACCCGGCATCTGTTGACAACATTTTTTGGGGTCAACAACATGTATCATTCAAAAATCCCTACAGAATGAATTATTGTGATTTATTTACAATAAATAAACTTGGTCCAAATTTATTTATTTACCTATTCCGTGCCCAACAAATTAACCATCTAAACTTTTTATTTGGCTCCCTCCATCAACCAAATTTCACCCCTAAATTTGTGTCAACTATCTTAATTTAAAATCAATCTACCTAATATGAAAAGAAAAAAGGATTATTACCATATCATATTTAGATTCCAAGTCTAATTATAAACATAAAAAATATCATATGACATATTAGAAATTTAATGAAATTATATTTATGTTTAATTTAGAATTACTAGGCACGTTGATTGTTTAGGACATCGAATTTACTTTCCACTGCAACAACATAGTTAGTCACGACAAAATAATTTAAATAGACGTGATAATTATGGTAAATAAGCACGCGACGTTACGAAATTACTACACTGTTAACTTCAAATATTATTAGAAAAATCAATGTCGAGTGCATATTAAATATGAAATATAAAATTATGAATTTGTTACGTATAAAGAAATTATTTTTAGTTAAGATGAATCAAAGACATACATTCCTGATAGCTTATTGATAAAATGTTTGTATATAACACAAACGTGGACAATATTAATAAAAATTATATTTTATAAAATTATAAAATTAAATTGTAAACATTATAGTAGCAAATAATTTTGCAATATCAAATTTACAGGCATAAAATTAATTAGTGACAAATACTTTAAGCTTTGATTTTGTTTGAGGAAAAAAAATATTTATTTAATTTTTATAAAAAATAATTTTCTTAGAATTGACCCACCTAATTTTCTAATTAGTGACAAATACCTTAACTATTTTTATTTTTTTTTTGGCAAAAATAGGTTAAAACTAAATTTCTCGTACTTTCAAGCACGGTCAAACAAATACCATAAAATGTGTGATTTTAATAGTTGATTTTTATTAAAATTTTGATTTTAATTTTTACCAAATAGGGGCTAAATTCTGGTCGCTATTTTTTAAAATTTATTTTTAATTACATATTTAATTAAGTTATAACTATTATCAACTTTTTTACCCAAATATTTTATCAATTTTTTTAAATCTAATAAAAAATTAATTTTTTGTCACTTTTTAAATTCAAAGCGTTTTCAGATTTTTTTTTTTTTAAAGAGAATTTTTAAGAGAAAAAGGCAATTCTTCAGATTTATTATTTTTTTTTTTAAGAGAAAAATGCAAATCAAAACGAAATACGTTAAATTTCCAGAAATATGAAAAAATATCTAACGTGGGTCAGCTTCAGCCTTCAGCTGAATATAAAAATTCTCCAGTAGCAACAGACCACACCACACTGATTTATCTCTCTAGGGTTTCACAATCCTCCCCGCCCCCGCTCTCCTATACATATATTCCCCGAAAGTTACACATCGGAGCTACGGAAATGGCAGATGAGGTACCGTACGCATCGGGGGGCGTTGAATCTAACAAGCGCAAGTACGAGGACAACCAGACGCCGCCTCCGCCCGTGCCGCGGAGGCCGACAGGTTTCTCGTCGACGCCGGATGTCGCCGTCCCGCTTCCTTCATATAACAACGTGCCGCCTCCGATGAACGAGATTGAGATGGCCAAGCAGAAGGCTCAGGAGATCGCTGCCAGACTCCTCAACAACGCGGATGCCACCAAGAGGGTTAGAGTCGAGAATGGAGCTGGTGGCGGAGTCTATGATTCCAATGATAGGGGCACAGGCTTCTCCTCTGCGCCGTTCCCGCCCACTGGTATGATTTCTTCAGCTTTCTGCGACAACATATTCCTCTATGCATGTTGTGTTATTTCTAGCTCTTTAATTTTGTTTATACTTTATACACAATGAATTTGCACCTGTGTAGCAGAACATAGGAAGTCACCCGTGTATTCGTGCTTTATAGAGTATATTGTTTGTGTACGTCTCTATATTTGCTCTTTCGGGGATCTTGTTAATTTAACTGGCTTCTATTTATCTGTACTCGCGGGCTTTCCAGTGTACTTGTCTTTGTTCTTATCTGTGTGATTGGTCATCTAATTGTAAAATTTTATTCTTCCTTTTCCTGTTAATATTTGTCCGGTCTGGGTACATATAAACTCGTATATCTATGCTAGTGCATTCATCTTTACACACAAATGTTAATGCATATTACATTTGTGATGTGCGGGTGGGGACTAGATAGTTTTAAGTAAGTTATCCACCTTTATGTTGGGTGTGTGTGCTCGTGTAGTTTGGTATGTATGAATGTACAGTGGCGGAACCTGGAAATTAATGCACGACATACTATCAAATGTCACGTTCCTTAGCTATTTGAATTTTTTTAAATGCTGCTGTAGGTCAAAAGCCTATAGGTCTGGGCCTTGGAGGTCCTCCGCAAGGTGCATCCTATGGTTACCCAGGTCCAACCAAAAAGATTGAGATACCAAATGGCAGAGTTGGTGTTATAATTGGCAAAGGTGGGGAGACTATTAAGTATCTCCAACTTCAGTCTGGGGCAAAGATTCAGGTGACTAGAGACATGGATGCAGACCCTAATTCTTCTACCAGAGGAGTCGAACTCACGGGTACGCCTGATCAAATAGCTAAAGCCGAGCAGTTGATTAATGATGTTCTTGCCGAGGTAATAATATGAGTAAATGAACAATTAACCTCCCAATGCATACATTTGACCAAAGAAGAGCCCCTTCAAAAATATTTTTCTCCGAAAGTTCCCTTGAAATAAAATATGATTAGTGAAGATACATTTCATCCATGCACAATGTTATGTGTCCTTTGTGCTTACAATTTGTTTATCATTGAGACAGGCTGAATCAGGTGGTTCTGGCACAGTTGCTCGGCGGTTTACTGGACAGCCGTCTGGAGCGGAACAGTTTGTAATGCAAATTCCTAACAACAAGGTGAATTTTGGTTATAATTGATTGTCATTCCCACATGTGGTTCGCCTTAGTATTCTTTTAGTCTGTATGAATTTGTCAGGTGGGGCTTGTTATTGGTAAAGGAGGTGAAACCATTAAAAATATGCAAGCAAGTTCAGGGGCTCGTATCCAGGTAGGTTTGATGCACATATGTATTCATAGTTTATCATATGCTGCAGACTTCTCTGTAATTTTAATTGTCTTTTTACAGTGTCAAAAAACATTTCTGATGATAGATATATCTTTCTGGAACATTGCAGGTGATACCTTTACATTTGCCACCAGGGGATATGTCCTTGGAGCGGACTGTGCAAATTGATGGAAGCAGTGAACAGGTTGAGGCTGCAAAACAGTTGGTCAATGAAGTCACAAGTGAGGTATGTCCTATGCTTGTGTTGTATTACATGTTGACCGCTCTAACGCATTATCTTACCTGAGAAGGGACAGGAAAATATGTTTACCTCTCAAGTCTAGTCAAATTGCTATATTGCATATTTGCTATTATGTGGTTTCATTCTAGGAGACAAGCCTGGTATTGGGATCTGTTGAGGATCCTACGCAATTGATATGAACCCCTCATATATGGAATTTGTTTTCGTTATGAGAATTGTGATTCTGTGATATATTCTAGATAAGTTACCATGTTATCATTTCTATTTGATATTTATAGATTTTTTTTCTTTCAGTTTGTATTTGCTATATGCACATTTGCATTTCTAGGTTTTTTTTGTTCTTTCTCATTTAGTCGTAGCCAATTTAGTCAGGAAATTTGTCCTCGAATTTCATATTGTTGCATCTTTCATCTCTTATATGATCCTTGTCTTCCTAAAATATTGATCTGGTAATATTTACCGATGCATGAACGCATTGTGTGTATGCTTGTCTTTCCCATATACCCTCCAAAGGTTTGCAGATATCTTTTGCCATTGCTGTAGACACAAACAGATTGTTATTGAGGATTAAGATCCTTCGTCAAATTGGTCCTACAATAAAGGAGACAAGCCTTTTGCCATTCTTATCTGTCGGAAGGGAGAATTCTTTGATATCTGGTTTGGACCTTCTCTCCTAGTTAGTTTCAATATAGGACCTTGGATATCATATTTTTTGCACTGCAATATAGTTAGCTGTATCTATCTATATCTGCTAGATATTTTGCTTGTTCAGTATACGTATTATCTGCAGTTAGATTCCTATCACATCATTTTGAGAAGATTGTTGATTATAAAGTCCGAGGGTTGATCTTTGAGGTGTTGCCTTTGTTATTAATTTATTGGATACTGGTCATTTGGTTTTATGTGAGACAGGTCTTGCGTAAGCCTTCTACCCCGAGGTAATTGAGTTGGTACAAATGCTTCTTATAATGTTGAGGATATATTTGAAATTTTAGTACTTTAGCCATTCTTAGTTTGGATGCTCAGTCTTGTTCAGGATTAAGGCCTATTCTTATATAGATTTGTGCTGGTTTATTTTGTAACTGATTACTGATATTGTCATGGGGAACTATTTTTAGTAGGTAATGGGCCATTGGTGAAACCCACATGGAATTGTTTAATGTTGGTGTGCCATCAGCACGTTTGCATTATGTTCTAAAACTCATTTCCCAATCATTATCGCAGCGCTTTGGAGGAGTTACAGACTTAACGTTGATGTAGAAGAATAAACCTTCAAGATTTGTAATCAAGATTAAAATATTTTATAGAATCTAACTTTGGGGTTGAAGTATAATTTGCTTGTTAAATTTTTCACAGCTGGTAAAACTATAATGGCTTAGACTCGCTAAATTTTTGGTTCTTTCTATAGACCTTGACATATTAGGACGTTGCACATTTTATCATTTAACGTGGTATCTTCCCAATGCTTTTGATTTACTAACAATAGTTTATTCAGTTTCCACACTTTTGTTTTATATTTTCACTGTTGAAGAGTCCTCTCCTTTTCACGCTATTAGATTTGGTTTACATTCTTGTTTATGTTTTATTGCACGAAGTTCGTAATTTTCTTGATCTTTTAAGATTGACTGCTTGATATTTTAGAAGCCAGAAATTCATGTATACATAGGTTGAGTGAATCATTCCTGTTAAGACACCTGAGTTTGTGATGCTAAAGCGAGTTTGCCTTGTAGTCTTACGACACTATCAAAGATGTACTTGCTAATTCTGCCATTGGTAACGTAAAAATGGTTTGACTGAATAAATATGTTACATTTATTTGTTGATATCTAGTCTGTCTTTTTGCGCTTGTTGCCTTGTATGCAAAATGGGTGCATAGGGAGCCAATGGGGCTTCTGCAGGAGTGAATCAATAGTACCACTCAATCAATCAGTACGGTATGTAATCGTCTAATCTTCAGTGTGCAATGTAAATTGTGCTCAACTTGATAGCATGAGAAGTACTTCTGATTTCCTGTGTATATTTCTGCATATTTTTTACCTGGATGTCTATTTCGTTGATATATCTATGCTTCTCTTTTTGATGCCGTTTTCCCATGTTTGGGATTGGTTCTAGGTTAATTTGAGTCAACAATTTTGTGCAGAATCGCCTTAGAAATCCAGCGATGACCGGTGGTTATGCTCAGCAAGGTTATCAAAATCGACCTCCTACAAGTTGGGCCCAGCCTGGTGCACAAATGCAGCAACAACCCGGTTTTGGCTATGTTCAACCTGGTGCATACCCAGGTCCATCACCTCAATATAACTCTAATCAACCACATTATCCTGGTTATCCTCCTCAACCTACCTCAGGTGGATATGCCACTGGCTGGGACCAAACAACTGCTCCACCAAATCAGCAAACTGCTCAGGGAGGCAGCTATGATTATTATAGTCAACAGCCACCTGCTTACAGTCAAGGGCAAGGCTATTCCCAAGATGGCTATAGTGGATATAATGCAACAGCTCCTCAACCTAGTTACGGTCAGCCCCAGCCAAATCCTGTCCAGGGCTATGATCAGCAGCAACAAGGTTACAATTCTACCTATGGTAATGTCTCGAATCCAACATCTGATGGCCACCCCTCTGCATATGGAACCACCGGTGATGCCACTCAAGCACCTACGTCTGGCCAGGCTGGTTATGGGGTCCCCCCAACTTCGCAGGGTGCTTATGGAACCCAACCCCCAGCAGGTTATGGACCGCCTCAAGGTCAAAAACTTCCAAGTAGTCAGCCAGCTTATGGGCAGCCACAGCAGTCACCAAGTGCCCAAGGAGGGTATTCTCAGCCTCCGGTGCAGCCTAGCTATTCTCACTCTCAGCCTCCACTTACTCAGCCGGGTTATCCCCAGTCAGATTCTGGTATCCAGCGACCATCATCAGGTTATCCAACATCTCAGCCGGGGTACGGTCCCCCACCTTATGGAGCACCACCGACTCAACCTGGATATGGTGGTCAACAGCAGCCACCACTGCATAACACAGCTTATGGTGGTGGTTACTCCCAACCACCAGTTTACTCCGCTGATGGTTCTGCAGGTGGTGGTGGTGCACGTGGAACTTATGATGCGGCTCCAACTTCTCAAACTGTACAACCTAGCGGGTCTGCTAAAGCCTCACCACCCAGTTGACGTGTCATGGAGGTGATACCAGGGTATATGCTGTGGTCTCTGGAATGGTAAACATATGGTTTAGATAAGGTCTACTTAAGTATAGTAGTGAGGGTCGAATTGGATTTGATTTTGCTAATGCCTTTTTCTTAATTATGGGATCCTAGTATCTTTTGTGCTTTGTGCTACCCTTAATTCCTTATCTTGGATTATCATGGCTCATCATGTTATGATTGTTCAAATATAAATTCTCTAGATTTTGTTTCATTAATCTTGTACATTATGTTGGCGTTACACATTTGATAGTCTTGGGCAGGGCAAAGATGCCCAAAGAGCAAATCTGGTGTGAGGTAAATTACACCTGGGGGGACTTTATGTTTTTCTGAGTTATATGTAATATCTTGATTTGTCAATTCATATTCATGAATAGGTCATTAGAACCACCGGACTGGCCAATATACACAATCTGGCAGATACAGCAACCTTTAACTCCTACATGCCAGGCATGGACTCGTATCAACCGTTCAGCCTTAAAACCATGACAAATGCTTTCACAAACAATTCTTCTCCTAGTGATATAAGCTGCTTTCTCTAAGATAAGAATGTTTTTTAATTAGTGAAAATGTGTTTGGGGACTGTTTCAAGAGACTGGAAAGATGAGAGCACAGCCCGTGGACGCACCTACTCGATGAGAATGGTAACTTGTTTAGTTGATCAAACTCATATTTCTTACTCTACCAGACATGGCTTATATTGTTAGTTTAGTAATGCCTTATTTGGGATTTATTTTAGAGTTCAACTTCTGATTTTCAAACAACCAGAATTGTTTTACGCGTTTGATAGATTTTGAAAAATTGATTAAAATCGATGTTTAGTTTAGTAATTGTATACTAGCGCATCAATAAATCACTTTTAATTACTAAATGCTGATTTGAAATAAGTTTACCAAACACTCTATTGATTCTTACCCTGACCAATTATTTTATAGCACTATAAAAATTGATTCTCTTTAAAGCACAACAATACTAGATTCTCTTAAAAGCACAACGATATTAAACCAAGTCTAAGCCACTTCATACATACTCCTATGGTTAAAATGGTCACTTGGAAGAGAGGTATATGGATGCTTATGATAGGGTCGGGTTTCCGCTTTTTATAGTCAGCATGTAAAATCTTCTCAACTCTTTGATGACGAAATTGAATATTATGCATTTGTTGGTGGTAATTTATTGATGCGGAAAAACAAGAAACATAATGTTAGTGCGGAAGCTGAATATTGCACCATGGCATCAACCACTAATGAAGTCATTTGGTTGAATGCATTGCTTCAAGATTTGGGTTCGTTAATACTCCCTTGTCCTATTTGCTTTGTGATAATCAAGTAGTTGAACATATTGCTTCGAATCTAGTATTTCATTAGCGTACTAAACACATTGGGGTAAAAATTTTTTACCGATTTATTATTATTATTATTTTTGTGAAAATGTGGGAGCTAATGTAATACGCACTCTATTTGTTCAGACCAACAAACAATTGGCTAATGTCTTAAAAAAAATAAAAATCTTCCTGCAAATCAAGTTTCAAGAGGTTATGTCCAAGTCAGGTTATATCGATATTTTCACACCTAAAGGGAGTGCTGGAGATGGTATTACTTTCACATCTTTGTTCCTTTTTCAATATTCAAACGAAAATATAGTGGTGTCAAAATAGACTGGACAGGCCAGGCTCAGGACGACTTTTTAAAAAAATTGATCAAAACAACGGATTGTTAAGCGATAATGAATGGGATTAGGATTGCAACAAAAAAAAAAAAAAATTATGTTCATTAAGTACTCCTAAAAATCTGTTAAATAAGGAAAGCATTTGCATCCACCCATCTACACTAGAGCCTAATTTCATTAAAAACAACAGTTACAGTCGAATGGGCATAGACGGGTACCTCCAGCGTCTGGCTTTCCAATGCCCAATTCATCTTCTGTGTAAACAGTTAGCCCATCTCCGGTTTTCTTCCTAGGCCGATGAGGAGTTTCTGCAAACAAATTTTCTTCGGGAATTCTATTCTCTCTCTTCTTCTTTATCTTCATCTCGTTTTGTTGTTCTGCTTTTGCAGCTGATTCTTTCGCTGGTTTCTTAGCCTCTGCCTTTTCCTTTTCAGGTTTCTTCCTCTTCTTTCCAGCAAATATGTCATCAATCTCACTCCCCATTTTCTTGGGTTTGGAAGTGAACTTCTCTTGTTCAACATGATCTTGGTGTGCTGGTTTAGCTGCCTTCTTAGCTGAACTGGTTTTAGTCATCTTAATTTGCGTAGTTTTTATCTGCAAGCTGGAAATCTCAACATTAAATTCACAAAATGGAGATGGACAACATAACACTTAAAAAGGAGACATCAAAGCAGGTATACCAATTTATTGTACATCCATTACATAAAAATAAGATGATTGAATTGCACACAGTGGCATGACTACAGAATTTTTATGTTAAGAATCAACCCAATTGCTTTGATCCAATGTTAATAGTCTGACATAATAAACTAAAAAATATGTCCAAGAAGGCCCTGTAATGCATTGAAGTCTTAAAATTTCTCACCTTTCCACTATCATATTTTTCAACATCTTTCAAATCTAATTTACTCTTTACTTCTATTGCAAATCCCAGTTGCTGTAATAAGCCTTTTTGCAGCTAAAGACTCGATAATAAGAAATCACGAAACAATTTAAAACAGGCTAGATATAGAGAACATATTAAGCCCATGTTTGGTGGTCATTTTTTTTGAAAAAATATTGTTTTAAAAAGTGAATTTTTGGAGAATGTGTGGATAAAAAGTAGGGAAAAGTTCGGGTTTACGTGTAGAATATTTTATTGTGTAAATGTGTAGTTGAAAATGAATATTTAAAAAAAGTCTTCGAAAGAATGAGAGACAAACAAGGACTAAGCCACTGTTTGGCCTTCATTTCTTGAAATTCATTTTCTTTGAACTCATTTTCAACTATACATTTTATGAGACCAACAACTTTTATCCAACTTTTCAACCACACATTTCATCAATTTTTATTAAAATCTGTCAAAAATCTTATTTTTATCCAAACCTGGGACTAAATTACTACAATTAAATATGCAATAACCAATGTCTTAGCGAAAGGGAAGGACCTTTTGTCTTTTTTCCAAAGAAACAAAAAATAATCAAGGTCTTGTCAAGAGGCAATTACCTTTTCATTTTACTATATGACCAATGTCTTGCCAAAATGGTAATGACCTAATGTCTTGCTAAAAGAATATGAACAATTACCATTGTCTTGACAATTGTAATGACAGCACGTCTAGCTAAGAAAGACATGTCGGCAAGGACTTAATCTGTTGCTACTTAGGTAATAAGCCATGATCAACGCTTGCCAAAAGACAATGTCCTCTAAATCGCGCTAATAGAAAAGCAATAACAGAATCTCAGGGGCCAGCAGGCAGCACAAGTTTTTTAATGCCTTTGAGGAACTAAGAGACCATCTGTTTTGAACTAGGCATAGTAAAATGTGGTCAAGAAATTGCTGGCCCAAGAATTAGCCTCTCTTCGGATGAGGCATAAATACTTTGACCTGAAAAAGAGCAACCTAGTTGAACGAGACCAACTAGAAGCCAACCTCTTTGAACGAGGCATATTCAAATAAGACAAAAACAAACAGGAGTTAGCCTTCTTGAACGAGGCCTAGAGACTTTTAGCCCAGAAATGGAAGTCTCTTTGAATTTGACAAACTAAAATGAGTCTAGCAAGGCCTCCCTATCGGACTCCCCCATTCACTTCTTTACAAAGTGTGGTTGGGTGAGGTCAAATGGAGTAAAGGGGCAAGATATTTATATTAATGGAGATAAAACGACTTACTCTCTTCACCGAACCACTTACTAAGTTACCATGAAGCGGAAGGGCAAGAGACATTCCACCCTATGCGCACAAATTCTATAGCACGACCCATAAAAGGTCAAAACTGATCCCAGTAAGAGCAGCTAGAAAAGGAGTCCAGCCAAAATTCAAAGTCCTAATCAAGCTGTTGAAACCTTAAACCATATAAACTAATTTAGCGAGTTATCCTAGGAGTGAGCTGGCTTCTGACTATAACAAAATGATACCACCTAATACATATATATCAACATTTATCATTAACCTGTTGTACAAAGAAAATTCTTACAGGACATAGAACCCTACAAGTACAAGTTAAGATAGCAACTAGATACTGTGCTTATTAATAAAATACTCCAGCTACTAACCAACAATTTACTTGTGTAAACAAAAGTTACTCTTGCCAACTTATTGCTAACTTTCACCCAGAAGCGGAAGCACCTGGGATCTAGTGTGGGCAACTGCCCCCACTGGATTTTGATCCTGGGTATTTCACCTATTACACTATAGAGGGACAGCCAGTTTTCAGGGCAAGGAGAAAACCATAAACAACTGCATCAAAAATTCAAGAAAAATGTAGTCGAAAAAATACTATAGCTATAGAGGAATCCATCAAGAAACGAAAAATTTGGAAAAGTAAATAAATTATAAGGAGTAGAGTTGAAATTAAATCAATCACAACAATCAGATCGAGTGCAATTTCAACATATAATGCCCGTTTTTACCCTAATAAAATCCGAACAACCTCCCAAGTTGGTGATGAAGAAGTTGAGTCGAAATCACTGCAACACAAGATAAATTGGTGCCAGGGGTGATGAATGTGTCTCGCTTTTTGCCTCTCCTTCACAACGAAATGTTTCCAAATTTTAGTGCAATACCGAGGAAGAAGACCTTAGCCCCTTCTCCCCTGTTGCTCCCTGAATAAGACTTAAACTGGGTTATAGTTGGACATGCATGCCTTTTAATTGGGCTTTACAGAAAATTGTCCCTATAGGAAAATGTCACAGAATGGGCTTTCTATCAAATTCTAAGGGGAAAAATTCACGGGTCAGGTATTATCTTTTACAAAATCACAAATCAGGTCCGATGGTTTAGATTTTCAAAACTCAGGTTTTTCCACGATTTAATTAATTATATTTAACAACTAAACTAATAATATTCTTTTCTTAATTTAAGCGTACAGTTAAGATTTACTAATAGAACAAAACACCTCCCTAATTACAGATTCTGCTTCATCCTCAGACTGATTCCG